>JAQIXJ010000837.1:0-26665 GCA_034700185.1 Phthiracarus laevigatus | reverse complement strand
AGAGATAGGAGAGAGAGAGAGAGAGGGAGAGAGGAGAGAGAGAGAGAGCATGGATTTAAATTAAATCACATGCTTTTAATTTTACAAATTTACAGACAGTAAATAATCCTCAACTTTGATAATTACTTGAATATTTCATTGCAATAAGAACTTATGTCTAAACTTACGATTGCCTGCATTTAAAATTATTAATGCCATCTAATGATGAGTATTACAAATATTAACAAAAACAATTTGCAATATTCAAATGAAATTTCGATTTTATAATAATAAAACCATATAATATACAATATTTCATATAATAATTTGTGGATTCCGTTTCGTTATAAAATATTTTAAGTATTTAAGCATAATATTTTAAGTATTTAAGCATAGCGAACGTAAATAAAGCTAAACTAATAGCCAAAACCCAAATCTTAAATAGTAATTCTCACGAAATTTAATGGTTTTATTTTGTGAGCACGAAAACCGGAATCAGTAAAAAGTGAAAACCTAAACCTGTATAAGATGGACATAAAAACATGCGACTAACAAATCAAGATCCATATATGATTAATTTAAATGTAGTCGTTCGTTGTTAATAAACATTAACGTCTTTCGAATTTTCTGATGTATCGCTTAAGTATCGAAGTATACAAATAAATATCTTGATTTTATATCTTCAAAAAATTTTTAATCATTCGAATTGATCGTTCATTTCATTTTTTTCCATTATATAATTAAAATATTTTTGGATAACGACGTAAGCGTAGCAAATGTGGTAAAGTTTTGCCGGCTCTATAAATCTTAAGAACCACTTCTTCGGCGAATTACTGAAACATTAAAGTTTGCAAAAATATTGTAAATTAGTTTAAATTGTGTTCGATAAGAAATTTTTTAAGTAATTAAACAGTTTATTATTGTTTTAAATCTATTTTTTGGCTTAAAATTATTCCACAAATTAAAACAAAATTAATTATATGTTTCGAAACTTTAAATGATTTAATTTAATATAACATAATAAAAACTTATAATTTTATTTATAATAACGTCAATGAATATGAAGGAGTAATCGATAAGTTTGGGCACAATGATTCCAATCACACTCAACAACCCACTGATTGTTTACAATTGATCGCAAATACTGTACTTTCATCTCAAATAAACAACATTCAACATTTGATTTTGAGATGTTTTGATAATAAACTATTAATATAACACATTATAGAATAATCTTAAACTGGGTTTTGTTTTAATTTTACTTATTAAAATAAAGACTAACTTAATAATACTAATTTTTAAAACAATTTTTAGCAGTTATTTAGAAAATTGTGTAAATAAAATTTTAGTTAAAATATATCTTTTACCGTAAATTAAATTAATAGCGTTACATCTCAAATCCATAAGTTTTCACTCAAATTCGAAAGAATTTTAAAAAATAAATTTAATTAAAGTTGAGAAGTTTGAGCAAAAATTATATATTAAACCACTGTATTCTTGAATAACAACGATATTTTAAACAAAACCCATTGGTTATGACGCTATATCATAATACATTCGCATCGATAGCAGATTTTAGCAAAAAAAAAATAACAAAATCTCAGTAAATCCTTGAAATTACAATATAAAACGGTTTTAAGTCACAAGTTAAGAGAATTTTTAGGAAATTACGAAATAATTTCGATTGCCTACAGGTACACATCAATTTCACAATTATTATCGTCAGATGATTTTTGATTATTAACATAAATAATTTTGTGTGGTGTTTATGGATTTTACAAAATAGCTCTTTGGTAATAAATAAAGATCTGAAATATCGTTCTTTTACGTGGTTTTCATATGTCACAAGCAAAATAAGCAAATTATAAATTTTGGCTATAAATCACGTGCGAAAAATATAAATATTCATTCAATCGATAAACTTAAAACTCTTTTAAAAAAAATAATTGTATAAATAGTTTTTCGAGTAAATATAACAAAATCATAACAATAATAATTGTGTACTAAACAGTGAAAAAATTGTTTAATCATATTAAACATATTTAGTGCGCGTTTTTCCCAGACATCTTAACGCATCTAAGCGTAAATAGTATAAGTTTGTAAATAGAGTGTTCGCAATTTATAGATTATTAAGTACGCGTCCGAATAATTCGTGTAAACCAGAAACTACTTAACTCCGAATCATATCTGCTTTTAAGTAGATTGCGACAGATTCACCCCGATATTCAAACCCTAGTTATTTTCCTATTATGACAAAATTTAAAGTGAATTAATTCGACTTCTGGTTATTTGATAAATTGGCTGTGGTTTTATTTGTTCATTCGCTAACTTAAAAGTTCAATCTCACGGTTACGATGTCAGTATGCTATGCTATGCTCAACTATTCAGAACAATCTAATCGGTGGTTACATCTTGTTTTCTTTGGTTGCGCTAATTCTCTCTTTAGTTTTAATTTCTATTAAGGCATAAAAGTTTAAGTATTAATACTTAATACCGCTTGGATTTGATTTGATCGGTTCCGCAATCGTTTTTAGATGTCTGGCAAAACGCTAACTGGTATAACCAACGCTACATTCAAATACATTATTGTCAAGTAAATTCAAAACCGATTTCTGTTTTTACGCTAAAATGTTGATTCAGAAATTTGAGGTGATATTGCCTGGAATCGTTTAAACCAAAACTTATCATACAAGTGAAGGCCAGCATTAATAACACTGTCCGAAAGAAAAAAGGGAGCTTTTTATACAAATAAAGAAATTATTATCAAATCTAGTTTTTATATAAAAAATGACTAAACATGAGCAAGAATTTGAAACTTGTGTGGTGTGGGTGTGTTGGCCGAAACGGTGGAACTCGGAGTAATCGCCACAATATTCACACCATTAGGCGTACAAACTTGCGACGTGTTGGTCGTCTGGAGAATTGTGACGCGATTAATGTCGTGATGGGACGACGAGTGAGGAGAATGCGGTTGCGATGGCGATGACTGCGATGGATGGGAACAATGAGTTTGATGCGTTGTGAATGAGTTAAGCGATGCAATGCTCGAATGCGGTTGCGGTTGACTAGTTGTCACTGTTGATGATACACCGTTCGATGTTATCGACACCGACTTCGGATGTGGATGCGAATGTGGCTGCTGTGGCATCGATAGCGTTCGGTTAGAGTGCAGCTGCGTTGGCATCGTCGACACTACCAATTGCTCTCCACTAGTGTTTAATCGATAACTTGGAGGATGAGTTGTCGCCCTTTGTATTGTATTACACTGCGATGGGCGCGTAAGTGTGCCTAAATATTACAATTATCGTTACGATCGACAATCAAAATCTGGTCAAAACAAGTTATTGGACAAAACCTGTAAGACTGGAAGCGGCGGAACTCCTATAGGTTGGCGGCGGTGAAACTGGTGATAATGAGGTAGACTGAGGGTGCGATGTGGTTCGATCCAGAAGTAATAATCGCAGACGATATTCTTGCATTGATGCTTGATATGATGGCGGCGGCGGTCGATAATGAAATTCCGGGTAAAACATGGCGCCATACGGGTGATGATGCGTACCCGTTCGACCGTACGGTGCGGGCACTCGCGGCACAAAGCGTCGCGACGCTTCGTTAATAGAGCTGCCATTGCATAATGACTGTGACTGTTGATGGATTTCGTGTATACCCAGTATAGACCGCCACGAAGGACCTGAAGAGGTCAGTCTCCACGCGATACCGCTCACTGTTATCAAAATTATTCCAACGCCTGGTTTGTTTAATTAAATTAGAGAATTAAAACATTGTTTTAATAGATAGCGTTTACAGTAGTTTATGTGGCAAAGTAATCATTTTAAATGATTACGTTTGATTTTTCAATTAATTAGCGCAACAAAAAGTGTTGCAGAACTTAATATAAATATTTTGATTGATAATATTACTTTTCAATTTAAATCAATATAAATACAATTCGAGTTTTTCTTTTTGAACGACACGTTACTGTTTGTTGAAAAAAAGAGAATTTCTTAGACATTACAAACTTTTTGTTCAAAAAGGGTACCGCTTGTCAAACACAGCTTTCAAAATCAAATAAGAAAATTATCAAAAAAAAGAGAAAAACATTGAACCATACTCTTTGGTGAAGGTCACCATCATTTTTACCCGAAGATATTGTTCTTGAGGGCAATATTAAAAATAAAATCGTTTTGTCTTTTGTTCCACTATTTTAGTAACGTCTCACGTTTAAACAAATAACAAGGAAATACACAAAAAAAACTATAATTTCTTTTCTGATATGCGCCGTTACAGTATGACAAATGCGTTTTTGCTCAAAGAAATTGATGTCTAATATGGATAATAGAGAGGAAAAAAATTCATTTTGAAACAACAAATAAAAATAAAATAACAGTACAACACATATGCTTCGAATCAATTTTCGCTATCTTTCAAACACACACACACACACACACACACACAGAAGAAAAAGGATAAATAAAACAACACTCGTGTGTTTGAGATAAACAATATCTATCTCCACTAAACAAGGAAAAAACACAGTTCACAACTTTAGGCAAAACGAGATATACAAAAACCAGCGTAAATATTTATATTTATCGCAATTATAAAACACGAAGCGCTATCAAGAAAATTGTAAAAAGCATTCGGAAAAACACTTTGCGACGGAAGGAAAGCGCAAATCGTATAAACACAGATTAAAAGTCATTCTCACTGCTTTTTGGATTGTTTTATTGCACCTTTATTTCATTCACTCCGATGATAAGCAAATCGTTTACGATTGTTCCGTTTATGCTTATCAATCATAAATATTGATTCAAACCGTAAAATATATATCAATCAAAATAATCAAAAAATACTACTATGAATCAAGTTTTATGGTCTGAATCGAGTCAAGAGCCGAAATTCTTCATCTATTATGGTAGGCTTACCAATCATCAACAGCGCTAAAGTTAGGTGTTCTCTGCCAGTAGTCCTTAAAGCACCTAAAATCGTGCCCACAATCGCGCATAAAAGTCCAATAAAAGCAATTAATAATATGAACCATCGTATTGACACACCATTACACATGAGACACGTCTTCGACGCCGACGTTTCACTCTCACTGACCGCACAGTTCGGCCGCAAATAGTTTGGTCGCGAACAGTGCGCCACTAAAGCTGTTGGCGCGTGAAGTATACGTCGCGATGGCAGCGGCGGTCTTCCCGTTGGCAAAGGCGGAGGTGGCGGAGGCGCTGGCGGTGGTCCGCGATGTGGAGTCATCGGCGGTAACGATAGATGGGTATGTGGAGGCGCGAGTGTGGAATATGGCGGCGGCGGTGGTGGCGGCAGATGCGAGTTAAGTATGTCTGGTAAATCATTGCGCACTTCACTATCATTTAATTGAGTCAATGTTGTGCTGCCCATCACTAACGCCGTTGACTGCGATATCTGCGGCGACAATACATCGCTCAAACATCGTTCGGCCATTGTATTGCGTGCGCGGTATTCACACAAATCACGTGCACTACTATTCCATTATCGAGCGTAACAAATCCGTGATTTCGTTTACGTTTACCACTCAATTATATCGATTATACAGTATAATACAGTATCTGTTATTAATTAAAATAAAAACGATAATTTAATTATAGATATACAATATAAACGCGATTTGTGATGGAAATTAGGCGAATAGTGTACGCCATCACAGCAATCGCTAAACACAAAAAAATCACTAAACAGTCAAACACTACTCAATGTTACGTTTGACGTTGTTTTGTGCTCTATTTAGTTTCAAGACCTGTTTTCATACAACATATATACTTCCAAAATGTATATATTACGGCATAGCAATAGCATAACATAGAGTTAGCGATAGATATAGACAGACATATATAAGCTTAACATTATAGCAGAAGATATAGAGAGAGATAGGCTTAACACAGGCTTAACGTTACGCTTAACCGAAAAACTGTAGGTCACAATAATCAACAATCCAATCATAATTATACTTTTTTGTTGTTTGTTGTCTTCCAAAAAAATGGTTAAAATGCGTGTTAACGTTTTAGTGTTGTACACATAAATCGCGCATACGATTAGCGTTTTAACAATTTATTCGTTCAATAATCATTTCGTCGTTTTTCTCCCGCTTTCCAAATATCTGTTGTTTGATATGTGTGGCTAAACATTGGTCCGAATTACCATTGAATTTGGTTTATAATGCATCGATTTTATAGAAACGAATGCGATTTAAATCGCATTTAAACAAATCACAACGAACTGAATTAAAAACTGATTGGATAAGTTGCTCGCAAACACACAACCACTACAACTAACTAATAAACAAAACAAAGCAATAATAAAAGCTGCACACAACAACAACACACTGAATAACCAAAAGCTCAGGCTATGAGTGAGCGAAGTGCATACTAAATACTAGACACAAAACTAGTTCTCCGCACACACACACACACAAAATGTACTTAGACTTGCAGTTTGGAGCGCACAACGGCATTGCGCACGCGCACTAACGCGTTACCACTCGCATTACTCAGGAATTTTTTTCCATCCAAAATATATACTGATTTAAAAGCGTAACGTCTGAAGGTCCCCGCTAAGTGTCAATCGGTTTTGTATGGCACATTGTATACGATAATAGAAACTAACATTTTTCGAATTTTATTTCGACCAACGAAAAACCTTTTTTTTTCAAAAAAAAGATATCGTTTTTCCTATTGATTTATAATTTTTTAATTTATACGCCACATATCGCCCGGTTTTGTTATCTACGATATGTTGTTAGTTAATCTTAACTCGCTATAATTTATTACTGTTCCATTGAGCATACTGTGTTAGTAAAAGCAACCGTTAAAACCCCTTTGTATTTAACAATTCAACGTAAAAATGAAAATTTTTGGGCAAAAAACGTACGCATACACACACACAAATTTAAATAACTAATCTGATATCGTGAAGCGAAATACATTATGCATTTTCTGGAATTTTTCTCAATGCGTGTCTGTTTAGTGATACTGAAGGAGGAGATAGGTTTAAAAAGAGTACTTTTAAACATTTCAAAAGCCAAAATATAACCGACCTATAACTGGTAAAGAGAGAGAGAGAAAAAAGTTCGAGCGTATTATAAATCGCTTTCTTTAAAAGATGAATGAGGTACCGGAGAGGTTAGTATAATAGCGAAAATATGTGTATACTGTATGTGTGTGCGAGTGTGTGCCTCTTGCTCTACACTGTATCGTAACGCAGATAAAAGTTTTCTGGCAAAAGTTACGTACATCTAAAAATAAAATGACATGATATTTTTTCTCTCTTCTTCTCTCCTGCAATAAAAAAAATTGTTTTTGTAGCTCACAGAGAGGAAAAAATATATATTCAGCACATAATTGAAGTCTACTTAAGCTATAGTTGTTGTATTGTTGTGTGCGTACAATTTGTTAGTAATACACCAATTCAGCGTAGAAATGCTTCTCTCGTTTTTTAATTTAGTAACGAAAGTAGTTCAACGAAACCAAAAAAAAATTATTAATTTTTTCCCCAAACATAAAGCAGTGTACGGTAGTTATTATTTTTTAATTGATGAATAAAAAATTGCTATAATAATAATAATAGCCATAATACAAAAATTTAATAAATAATAGGTAACAAGAAATTCACTTTTCCTCACTTTCTCGTGATTTTAATTAATGGCAATTGTTATTACGGTTACGGTTACCTTTTTTTCATTATTTACGGCAAATTCAATTTATAAATATATTTAGAGCATCGCATGACGACTACCCTGTGTGTGATAACTTACTTTACTTTTTTGTATAATCAAAATTCTCAATTTCCACTGAATAATCAGTAATTAATACTTTAGCATAGCAGGCACTAACAAATTTTTTTCTCGTTCGCTTCGCACAATACGTTATAAATATTACAACAATAAAAGCCGATACACACATACACACACACACACACACAGCAAGAGAATGGAAAATAAGTTTTACGAGATATTTTTTCTTGATTTTTCTCTTTTCAAACTGTGCTTTTTTTTATAGCTTTACGCAAAAAAAACAGCCACAGCGCTATTTCTCGTTACGCAACAGCTTAGTTAATCAGTTTTATAAATAGACTGCACATAACGATTTTCTGCTACCGTTTTGAATGAGAGTGAGAGAGGGAGAGGAGAGAGAGAGAGAGAGAGCCACTCATTTATTCATCCCTCGAGTCAACGGATCTCACGACTAGTTTTATAAATCGGTTTACGCGCCACCAATGAGAGAGTCCTTTCTTTCTTTATGTGCAGATAATTAATAACAAAAAATACCGTTTTGTGTCTCGTATTTGGAACAACATAGTTCTAGAAAGTTATTTTTCTTTATTATTTTAACCAGAATTAAAAATGATGCACAGCAACCAAACAATAAAAAAAAGAGCTCCAATTATTAAAAAAAATTAGTTGTTACGATATGATTACGGTTAGTTGATATAAAACATTAACTGCCAGTAAGCGCGCGACTCTCGCAGCGAATATGCCTTTTAGGCAAACGATACACTAACTCCGTAAGCATATCTAAACCAAAATGAGATTCTCATTAGTGGCTCATTACCATAAAATCTTGTTCAGTATTTGCACGATAAGCTAAACAATGCGTTTTACTCTTTTAAATACGGGGACAATAATGCGATATATGCAGTAAATATATATAAGAGATTTATCACTTCCTGGAAGTATAACTTTTAAAATTAGAATCTCATGTGTATCTTGTAATTTTAATGCTGCATCAATTCTTCTTTTAAACTTTAAGACTCCCAGTAATTTTTTTTCTTATTCGACTCTATAAATACAATAATAATACTTAAGTTAAAATTTGCTTTTTACGCTTTTTATGGATAAGATAAACTATTCAAGTGTAACACAATATGTAAAAGTAATTCATAACTTCATTTTTTTGCCCATAAATATCAAAAAAATAACATTTTACACTAGTTTATGACGATTCCGGTTTCTATTACACTTCGCTGGCTCTTCTTATTCTTTTTAAGTTTATTTTTTGACAAAATTATCGCTAAATACTGAGTTACAGAGATCAAACTTGATTATAGTTAATTTGCTTTAATATTACGTTTGGGTTTTAATGGTTTGGAAAAAATGATCTACAAAACCATGTGTGCTTATTATTTTATATCATTCCATCGCATTATTTTAAGTTGCTATTCAACATTATAACAAACCACTCGTTGACAGAGATCTACTTTATAAGTTTATCTATTTTTATCGATTAATTTTGTTAATTAAATGGGTTTCGTTGCAAATATTTTGCCAGTATTTTTTTATTTATTTTTATATATAGATTTTTGTATCATTACATAGATTTAATGACCGATCGTTATATTTTATACAAACGGGTATAATATAGAAATAAATGATAGAATAATTTCGAGATTATAAATTAAATTTTGGTTCATAGTTTTATATCTCAAAAGGATCAAACTTTTTTATATAACTCTTCAACTTATTAGAGCTCTGGGATGCATTATAAATAAAAAAAATGAGTTTTAGGAACTTTATGGTTAATAATATTTAATGTCGAGAAAATATCCAGCATAGCATAGTGGATGTTAAAGCTTTTTAAAGTTTGGGAAAAATTCCACAATAATTTGTTAGTTTACGAAACAGTAATAAATTTTTATTTACGAATAAATGCTGGTCGATAATAGATTAATAATGCAAAAAAACACGTAAATAAATTTGTTTTCGTTTTAATAGTACGAAAGCAAATTTCGAAGATATGTAATAATGAGAATGTTACCAAATAAATTGACTGATTGAAGTAACTTTTCTTCTTTAAAACCTATCAATTATATATAAATTTTTGTTATCTAATTTGTAAGTCAATGGCGATTACGTCAATCGTGTAGAAATACATTCAAAATTTCCCATTTACATTGATCGAAGTGTTATATAATTCATAAGCTTATAATTAGAAAGGCATGATTACTTAGAAAATTATACTATAGCACTCTTTTAACGAAGCAATAATACAAGAACAAAATGTTTCTATGAAAGTTGTTCAACGGTGACCTAATCCAAAGTTCAAAGTCAATGAAGGTTATTTTAATAGTTGTTAAAAATGAATGTGGTCTCAAAAACTCATCTGTTTGTACAATATTTGGGACAAAGCTGCACTTTTGTGATTTGATTATTTCACCCCAAACCATCCATTGAAACGTATAGAAATTTTTTTTGTTCTTATTCCTCGTTTACAATGTTGGTTTAAATTAATTTCAAATGCCGTCATTACTAATTAGTTATTAAAAAACCTAATATAAATGGTTTTATGTGACTCATAATTATAGCTAGTAATTACTCTAATTTTTTATGGCACAAACGTTTGCACAGTAAAACTTTTCTTTTAAATTGTTACTTTAAATCTATTTGAAGGCTTATTAATAAAAATCCAGGCTCAAATAGCCGGGCATCGAAGTACAGGAAGCCGTTAATTTATATTAATAAATAAAATTTTATCATTAAAACGCAACGCAAATACGCGTGGTGTATCTGGAAAAAAATTATACTGCTGCACATTTATTACAAGTTTTACTGTTAGCATAGTAACTGCATAATAAAATTTTATAATTGTATCTCTATTATTAAATATAATTTTGTACTGTATTTATGTTATTTTTTGAAATTATGATACATTTATTTTTATTCGCAAAAATGATTTTCGTAAATTCAATAAAAATCCAAATACAATACAGTATCGTAGCAATAAATTTTTTATTTATCATAATAATATTAATAAACTAAATATATCGTAATCCGTAAATAAGAAGACCGTAATTATAAAGATCAGTTTAACATGTGATGCTTTTTAACCATAAATTATGTCCAATTTATTTCTTGCGTTACATAGCAAAAGTTATCATAAAATAACATTTATAGATTTTATTAGGTAACATTTTATTTCAGTCATAGCCCGTATAACGTTTTAAATTTTTGATAAATTCGTCATATTTTTCAATTGTTGATTATCATACTTTATCCTGTTTTTCAATAGTTCTGCTATTTTCGGCCAGTTTTTTATATTTTTTGCTATTTTATTAACAAATATCGGCATTTGCCACTCAAATTTTATACTTAATTTTGGTCATTTTTGACTAAAATTGTATATTTTACCCTAAATTTTGGCTCTTTTTGTATAATTTTGCTTATTTTTATTAGATTCTTGCATATTTTGACGCAATTTGGAGATTTTTGACCTATTTAATGACTATTTTGAAGCCATTTTTAACCATATCTTTATCTATTTTAACCAAAAAATCCTTTTATTAACACAAAACAAGAATGGACATTAGTAATACGCGTGAAACCAAAATTTACTCATATTTGCCCCGATAATAACCATTTTTGAACCGATTTGATGTCATTTTTGACCAATTTTGCCTCGTTTTTAGCCATTTTTAACCCAATTTAAGCCCTGTTTTGCCCCATTTTTACTCATTTTTAACCAAATTTAAGCCCTTTTTTGTCCCTATTTAAGCCAATTTTAGCGCATTTTGACTCAGTTTTGACCCAATTTTGACCCAATTTTGACCCAATAATGTTCACTTTTGCCTAATATTTGTGATCTAAAAAAGTCTATAGACACACAGACAGAAATCCCAAATCCAATAGCTGACTTTTACAAAGTGAGCCAAAAATGTTAAAATTCCATTTATTGACATGAGAAATATTGTAAAATCTTTTTATTAACATTAGAAATTCGTGAAATCCCTTTACTAGAGTAAAGAACATAATCACTCAATTAGCATAAAAAATGTGTCAAAAAACTTTTATTAAAGTAAGAAATCGGTAAAACCCCTTTATTAATTTGTAAATTCGTAAAAAGTGAGTGGCATATAACTAGGGATAGAGATTTCCGGGATTAAAAACTGGTCAAAATGGTCGGGAACCGGGAACAAAAATGTACCAAATACTTAAATAAAGCTAAATTTAGAAATTTCTTGTTAAATATAGTGAAAATGGGAACTTTTTTGAAATAACATACGAATCAGGGACTTTTTTCCAAACCTATCAAAACCGGGAAAAATCGGGAAAATTAAAACACTTTTAATTAAATGGTCATGGATATTAGAAGTTGATGTATTAATCTCCCGAAGATGCGATCAAAGGAAAAAGCCGGGATTTACCAGGAAATCTCTTTCCCTACATATAACCCTTTTTGTTGTAAAAGTTTAATTTTCAGGCTCAAAATAACAAAAAACAAGAACGACACATTCATAGAGAGCTCACTTTTTAATAGTTTAATCTAAACTAATAAGTTATTAATGGCAAAACAAACTTGTATAAAATACGTGCTAAACTCTATGGTCGAGCTAGTGCGGACACACAGACGGACAGTGTCAAAAGCATAAGCTCGCCTTTTTTAAAAAAATGTGAGCTAAAATTACCAAAAAACTGACCAAAATAGGCAAATTTAGGCAAAATTTACCATTATTAAGAATAGAAATTGAGTGGCTTATGACAGCTATTGTAGCAAAATTGTGATTTACGGACTCACAATGCAAAAGCTAACAAAAATAACCTACCAAAATAGGTAAATTTAGGCTAAAATGACAACATCCGATTAATAATTAAAGTGTCATATGCCGGTTTTTGCTGTAAAAATATTGATTTACAGACTCAAAATGCTAAAAATTACCAAAAAATTGCCGAAATGGGCAAAACTAAGCTAAAATGACAAAAATTGATTAAAAATAAAAGTGGCATATGCCGCTATTTGCAGTAAAAATATTGATAGAAAAGGTCGCAAAATTTATTCAAAATAGGGGAAATTCTGCATAAATGTCAAAAGTTAAAGTGGCATATGCCACTAATACGCAATAATAAAGTTATTATTTTATTTTATATGCTTTTAACCATAGTTACCCAAGGAGGTGCTTGCCCAGGGTTGATCTCCTAGAATTCTTGAAAAGTTGACCCCCATGAAAAATCTAGATTATATTGAAAACGAGCTATTTTTTGGCTCAAAAAAATTTTT
Source organism: Phthiracarus laevigatus (assembly GCA_034700185.1). Lineage (NCBI taxonomy): Eukaryota > Metazoa > Arthropoda > Arachnida > Sarcoptiformes > Phthiracaridae > Phthiracarus > Phthiracarus laevigatus. The sequence continues at coordinate 13,664 of JAQIXJ010000837.1, read as the reverse complement.
GGTCCGAAGGCAAAATAATTGTCGTTTAAATCCGATGAGTTTTCGACACCCTCTAAAATTTTAGATTTTCAGTATCTGACCCACCCCTGCCCCTTCAGACCTTGAGTAACTATGCTTTTAACATAATGTTTAACTTATAACAGAAAATATAAAATAATGGGAGCGAGCGAACAGAGAGAGGCATAAACCATAAACTATCTAAAATTTAAACAGCAAAGTCAGATATTATGACCGTATCGATCTTGTTTTAATATTTTTTGAATTTAATTAACTGCTAATAATTTGCTTAATTAATGAATTAATATCTCTCACTAAATACAATAAACAGTTACGTAATTTATGCACCAAAAAATCTATGTTATTGTTTTTATTGTTGTGAGAATGCGCACATTAAACTTATCTTCATATTTATGATCTTCTTATTTACTAGTTATGATAAATATTAGGCTCAAAAGATGTTAGGATACAAATAAAAACATTAACCTTTTCCTTGTTTCTGCTTGAATAAAAAAGTAATGCAAAAGTTTTTAAGCTTAAATCTATTAAAGCAATGGCAGATAGCATTAATCACGTCATTTCAGTTTATATTGTAATTAATTTGTAATCTCCAGTGCAACTATTGCTGGCCTTTAAGTAATACTTCTAATGAACTCGAAATAAGAAATTTTTGCGCTTTTAATGATAATAAAATGTTTATTATATTTAGTCGATTATTTAATCAAAACATTTTTTTGTTGATCTTACTCCCGTATCTTTATTTAAAAAATCAGTTTTTGTTCGAATCTCGTATTAATATAAAAACTTAAAAATATCTGAGTTTGAGGTTAAATAAAGTTTGTTTTTTTGGTCGCTCCCTCTCAGCGATCGCTCACTCCCTTTAGTTAATGATTTTAAGAAAATTTAGTTTCGTCCTTATAAGATTCATTTAAATTAAACATTTTAAAATTTTTGGAAGTCTGCGTCAAAACAGTTATTTCGACTCTAAACAACTACGAATTAAAAAAAATCATAGCTCTCTTTTTTTGTAGCTATAATATAAAAATTATTTTCAAACTCGTAATCGTTCTAAGAATGCCAGATGTGTGCAACTTTCTTTGACAAGACGCAGTAAAAATTCTGACACAAAACTGTAAGATTTATATCAAGTTTGAAATCAATCCAATTGGGTTGATGAGATTTTTTAGGCTAAAAACCGCAATTTCATAGACACAAAAGTAGAGAAAAAAATGACACGAATTTCCCAGAGTTTTTTATTTCGAATATTTCATACAATTATTTATTCATTTTTTTAATTTGAATTTCCATTGATAATAAATAATAATTCTAATATCATGGGCATAGACTCTAAATGGAACTAAAAGTGGTTTATCCCGTCCTTACGTCTATTTTACTTTCGTTACTTTCAACGTCTGTTACTACTATATTAATTTGAAAAAGTGTAAAACTAATAGTAACTTATCCTTATTTTTTTTCTCTTTGATCAAACTATAGAAACACATTCAACTCTTTCAGTTAGGGGTCAACTTTTTCAACTTCCATCTATTGCCATCTGGGACAGCCTGTTCTATAGCCATTTGCGAATCAATACTTATACTGGTCTTCCGTATTTAATTTTTGTTGAGTGCAAAATATTTAAAAAAAACGTTTTGCTACGAAATATCCCAACTCATTGTAATTTTATGATAATTATAATGACATCATATATTACATAATAAGAAGCTTTAATTTTGTTTGGTATATTAGAAGCCGGAATTGTGATTCGATTCGACCATGTGTGTCAAGTAATGAGCACAAATTTGAATGAAATAAAAATTTCTTTTTCAACACAATTTTAAAAGTTATACCGTATATATAACTTATATTGTACAATACGTATAACAATACCGAACGAATAAAAGAATTGAACATAACAGTAAAATCATTATCTCTATACTAACAAAAATTGCAAAAAAAAATTCTAGACTAAAATAATAATTTTTAAAAAATCATTAGACTCTGCATTACATAAAGGAAAACTTGTATCTGCATTGTTTAAACTTGGCGTTTGTGTCTCTTTTAAATAGTTTCTAAACTTAGATAGACCTGTACTCAATTCTGCTTTAAGGTGTAAATCATAGTGTTATGCGCATATTTATAACATTATATATGATTTATAAAAAAAAAGATTGCATTTTTCAAAGAATAATTATTCCGTATATGCAGGCATAAAACTACGAAACAACAATAACGCGAAACCCCTTAATGTTAGATAATTATTTCGCTCTAATAAATTGGTGCATAAAAGTTTTTGATGTCTTCCAAATCCTATGCCTACGCTCATATTTCGCACATTTTCACACAAATTAAGTCTTCACTTAACGTTTTTTTGCGCAAAAAAAAGTTTTACCACTTGGCGCTAATAAAAATAGTTCTCTGCCGAACGAGTTCCCAAAAAAAACTTTATTGACCCCTAATAAGTAAACTGACGCCTAATTATACGCGGAGTACTATAAAACTGGCATCAATTAATGAAATGGTCATAAAATCGAACATCTGTTTTAACTTTTCGGCATTCTTGGCAGCGATTCGCCACAATAAAATCGATCAGACCCTGACATCACAGCCAGAGCTAGGGATTAGGCGTTAGCGGTATGGAAGTATGCGACCAACATCTGTCAATTTTAGATATATTAGAAAGTAGTGCACATATCATTCGGTATGAGCAATGAAAGCGGGTATACTATATTTTTCGTTAAGCAGTTTCAATGGAGTCGTTTTAAAACTAAAGTGCCAATAATTATCGTTTAGATGTTAAAAGTGGTACTAATGTTTGGGTGGCGTGCATTCATGTGTAATACTCCCGATGCGCTGATAATACCGAGAACTTATTATTACTGGTGGGAAAACATGAATACATGATTTAGTTCTGAATAAGTGGGGAGAGATATAGAGAGAGAATAGAAAAATCAGATAATAAAAGGGTTGAATATATTAGATAAATAACTGAACACAGATTTATATTTATGCATTTGGCGTCATATCCGCGATTGCTTAATTCAAATCAAAAATCTTATAGAATGTTAAAAACATTTTTTTTGTTTCTTCTGTCACTGGAAATTCCGCGTTGAGTAAACGCTCGTACACTTATTATGACCAATGAATGGCATGTTTTATTTTTTGATTAATTAGTCTAAATTAGTCTAATTAATTAATTTTTATAACATAGATTGTTTTGCAATAGAGAAAAAGCCAGAGAAAATTAGTATAATTGCGGACGTGATATAGCACTGTAAAGCCGTGCAAATTAATGACGCAATTATTATTTATGTCTATCTTTCATAAGTTAATTCCTGACTACAATTCCTATACTAATACGAAAATAATGGCTTTTTTGTTCTTGAAAAATGAAATAAAAAAAATAAAAATAAAACGTTGTTTACTAGCTTTTAATAAAATAAAGACTATTATTATCAATGCTATTGTTATTTGCGAGTTTACGATTAGTTGCTGCCAATCTATCGCAGTCTAAAGTGCGGACAAACAACGCAAATGAAATGCTAGTCAAATGCAGTTAAACAACGGAGGATAACAAACTCGCTGTCAATTATTGCTAGCGAAAGCACTAATGCGCGGATAAATTAAGCTTTATTGTCAAACATAGCAAATTAAGGCATAAATTAGGCGAAAAAAATAAGTCCAACTGTTAGACCTAATTTAGTCGAAAAAGCGTTTTGATGCATAAATTTCAACGGTATATGTGTCTGTAAATTACAGCACACCAATACCCGTAAGTGTTAACACATCCTTGCATTTACATAATTATCATTTATTGATGTGTGCAGTTAATAGCGACATAGAAACCCATGACTACGACCGGCATAATCATCTGCCGGAATCGTTGATTCTTGTCTGTTATGTGTGAGTGTGTGTGTGTGTGTTTGTTGCAGCAGTTCTTTAATGTCATTTAGTATTGAGTTAATGCAGTTTGAAAGGCGATAATTAGTTGAACTTCACGCTAAAAACTTTTTTCAATTAAGTCACGCATTGATGGAAAAATATTTGCTTCAATAGAAATTCACAATAAAAAAATTCGCTAAGTTTTCTGAACGTTAACTGCTTGTTGTTTCTCACATTGTCTTTTAAAAGTTTATTTTTAAAGCCCACTGTAAGGTTTTTTTTGTGCGCTACACAACTAGTTCTTTTAACAAGAGAAACGCACTAATCATGAAAGTAGTTGCCATTAAACTAAATCTTTGAGTTATATTAAATCAAATGCTGGTTATTGTAATTATCCGCAAAAACAGATTAATATATTTTATTTTTGTTTTAACGCAATAAACAAACTACGATTAATTTTTTGTTGGAAAACATTTGCTTTATTCTACTTTGCATCCTATTCAACGCTTTAAATATTTGATTATTTTTATTATTTATAATTTCCATTGTGTTAGAAATGCATATCTCGACAGGTTTAACAATACTTACGGCGGATAATGAAATGCCATTTAATATCAGCCATTATGAAATTAATTATATATGCAACACAGTTATTAAACGAATTAAAAAAATTAAAATCTTAATTAATGATTATGGATTGTCTTTCTTGTTTGACTCCGTATTCAATTTATGTCACACACAATCCTTTATTTTGGAACTCTTGAGAAATAAAAAAAATGAGATTTTGGAAAAAACGATCGAATAGAAAATCAAGTTTAAGTTCAATTTCTGTTGAGGCATTCGATTGAGGCTTCGCTGATAATAAATCGTTGATACGAAAAATAAAGATGATCAACAGGTTGTCGAGTTTTACAGATAAAAATCCAAGCAGTGATCAAACAAACAGATAAACAATTCTTTAAAAGATTTATTAATTAAATTGTACGCATAGTTACTGTAAGAAAAAGTCATTAAATAAATTGACCGCAAATTATTTTTTAAAACAAAAGTGACACAAGAATGAAAGGTGCCTTAAACTCGGTCCCGGCTTTTGGCAGATTATTTAGAAGTTAAAAAAACGGGCAAAAAAATTTCTTAATTAAATAACAAAAGCTAATCTATAATTACATCTCCAAAAAGCGTTTGTCTCTTATTCTGAAAATAGAAATTCGTATTTTTACACAAAAGAGTGACATTTCACTGTTATTAAGTTATATAACGTTTTTGCGCTCCATTTCTCAAAATTAACGACACGTACTCAATAAGTATGACCGTTAATATATTTTAATTTTGCGGTGCAGTGTTTTTTGTCTCTATGCGTAAAGAATAGAGGAAAAATTTTAAGTGCGTTTCGTTTGAAAATTAATGTGTCTTTTTTCAAACGAAAATGAAGGTTTTTACGCGTTTTCGACGAAAATTTTTTTTAAGACAGTGTCAAATGGCATGCATTTTCTTTAAAACACAGAACGCCTCGCAGTCTCAGTATAATTACTTTTTTTCTGCCGTCATTACACATATCAAGTTTCCCTTTTACTTTCCACTTCGCGTCAGTGGTAAAACTTAACAGAGAATTTTTAAGTTTGAGCGATTTTTTTTTGTTGGTTACGCTGCGAAACATGTTTGACACTCAAATTCGCATATAAATCGCACGAAATTCAATATGCCCATCGTTTTTTACACGTCATCGCATTAATTAATGATATCTAAGTCATTTTATCCTTAATTTTTTTTATTAAATCAAATCATTATTATTTGCGAAACTATATTATTATAAAATCATTAATTTTTTATCATATAAATAAAACTTCTTGAACGTCACACACACACACACACATCCAGTCTTTTTTTCTAAAAATGAATTTTTCCTCTAAGTTTAAAAAATAGTTTAGTTTTTCGCTTCAACAGTGTCTCTCTTATTGGGCGCTCAAACTCCCCACTCATTTCCTTCTTCATTCAATCTGGCAGAGATTCTCTGATGATTATCAACCTCTCTGTTTCTCTCCCAAAAAAAGAAATCTAATCCTCAAAGTTGTTTAGTGATTAACAGACGAAAATATGGTGTTTATTTTCTTTATTCTCGCTCTCTTTGCGGCATTTTTGCAGCCACTGTAATGTTTGCTTATTTTTACATTTTTAACCATTTCGATGGGTTATTACAACTAAGTTATTTTGGATCGAACCTATGTTTCATTATTCGCGTGCATAATGTTTTTTTGATGTGTTTTGTCAAATGAAACGGATAAAAATTAGTTCAGAAACATAGGAATAGTTTGCGCTTATAATTCAATAATAATGGTTAGAAAAAATTAAATGATTGTCCGCATGGGTGATAATTAATGTCCATAATGATGAACACACAGAAATTTATTTCACATACCAATTTTCTCATAGTCATGTTTTCATATGTGTATTATTCGCGAAAACTATTACAGACACATACACACACACACACAGATAGAAAACCTTACTGTGTTTATATGAAAATGGGTCGTGGAAATCAAATTCGTTTGACATTACAAACACAGTCACACAATGCGATATTTGTGTGCTTTTAATTGGTGTCGAGTTTGTGCGATTGTGAGCAAACAACGCAATCTCTTATAGGTGTCATAATTTTTTTTGTGATTTTAGCCGGAAAAAAATTTTCGAGGAAAATAATCAAGTTTGACTTTTTTTAAAAGTAATTTACGGTTAGCTAATTTATATGTGTGTATATTCTTTACAAACAAACGTGTCAAATGGTTTTTAATTTTGTAATTTACTGAAGAAAAAAGACCTATTGTCTCGTTAAAATATGCATAAAGTTTTACTAAAAAAACAGATTAAAAAATTTTCCTCTTTTTAATAGAACTGAAGATAGAAAGAGAGAAGTGAACCGACAAAATGTCAAACTTTCTGTTATTAAAGCTCAGCTGAGTCTAAAAAGCTCTTGCATTTTAGATTACATTGCTATAAATTATCTCTTGTTTGAGCAAAAAAAAATTGTTTGCATTACTTTTTTCCACTCAAATGATGATTATTATTATTCTCAAAGGAAATTCAAATCCAATAATAAGTTTTTTTATTCAATGATTTAAACAAATTTAAAGTATGTGTTTGTTTTTCTATTTGGCTCGATTCGGTGCGTTTGTTGTATGCGACAAATTCAATGCTTGTTTATTTTCCAATCCCCTAAATGTCAAGTCGTTTCTAGACATGAATATTCAATATAATGTTTTAGTTTTTAAAAATGGAATGTCGTATTTTATAGATGCGTGAATAAACGTATTGTGTTTCACACTCGACGACTCGTTTCAATGACGCGATAGCGGTAACGGCAAAAATGCAAAATAATGGCACGCATTAAAATTAATTTATTCCGCAACACTATCGTTACGAAAAAGTTTTCGAAATAAAAAATGAATTTAACGTTATAAATATGATACGATGTACGCACTCTATTCTTCTAATTGATTAGTCTTAAAGCGTTTTCGTTTAACTTTTAATTTAGTGGAATATTGCGATGCGAACGTTGTGCATGCTTCGCATGAATAAAATGATGGATCAATACCGCATAAGTTTTTCTATGCTAAAGCAAAAGTTTTTCTCTGGATAATTAGAAGTTTTAAAATGATGATCATAAACATTATATGCACATATCCTTGAATCGCACATAATTAAGTAAAAGGTTTTTACGAAACAATAAAAAAAGAAATAATTATATATATATATATGCGGTAAACTCTGCCATCTATAAAACAATATGTTATTGTATGAAAGAATTTTATTTTATGATATCATTCTATTTTGAATTAATTTAATGAAAATTATTAATATTAAAGTAGTTTACGGGTGGATTTACACCATATGTTCTATTTGTTTTGGTCCAGATTGGAAAATCTCTAATCAAACCATGATAATTAATAATGATGGCAGAAAGCTCAAGCTCAGGCAAGCTAGCTTAAGCCAGCTCAAGCTCAAGATAAAGAAAGCTCAAATAAGAGATTTAGTGTAAATCTAAAGCTATAAGCTCAGCATTTTTTGATCTTAATTTTGTAAGCTCAAGCTCATGCTTAATTCAGCGAGCTTATTGAGCTTGTGTTGAGCTTAATAAAAACAAAATTTTACCATAAAAGGTTTTAAATTTTATGTAAGCATAGCATACATCAAAAAATAATGTTTCTATTGAACAATAATAATAAACATAATCTTAATTGCAAGCTTTTGAGTTAATGTAAACGATATTTTACTAGTAGTTATGAATTAAAAATTAGAATATGTAAATATAAAAATCATTAATAGTGAAATTCAAATTTTTTTTTGTAAGATATAAGCTCACAGTTAAGCTCAAACCAATTCGTAAATTATTAAGCTCAAGCTCATAAGAACATTTTCATTTTGAAGCTCAGCTCAATTTATGGCTAAAAGATTTATAGGTAAGGCAGAAATTTATAGGCCGGGGAAAAATATAAAAAATATAAATAATAAAACCTAATTAATAAAAAATATTTTTATTAAAAATTAAAGTTTAAATATTGAATATTATTGTGAAACTTTTTTTAAAATTTAACATTTTGATAAAATTTTTTATAAAACGAGTTTTCAATGCTTTAAAATTCAAAAATATTCAAAAATCCGAAAAGCTCAAAAAATGTTAAAATAAACATTTAAAATGAAGATTATCATGCGCCGATTCGTGCGCCGTCAGCTCAATTAATTTTAAAGGAACCGCTTGTACCATATCAGAACGAAAGAAGATGCTGGCCGTCTTAATCGGGTTTTTAAATTTAAACAAAGGCTGAGTAACTGCAAATTCTCTACAATTTATCACATTTCGTGCGCAAGGGGTAAAGATTATGCCATCATATACTTTTTACTATGTTGAAAACTCAATAAACAATTAAAATTATCAAATAAAAATAAAAAATGTCAAAAATGTCAAAAAAAAGTAAAAAAAAAGTCAAAATAATAGTAAAATTTATAATTTAATAGTTATAACTTTGAAACTGCAAATTTGTAAAAATCGCTATCTAGAAATTTCAGTTTCTTATCACAAAACGATTTCGCTTTAACCCACTCCTTCGTAGTTTTATTGTGATGACATTTTCTATCTATATACTCCTTATACCAAATATTTTAATTTTTTGACATCATGATGATAATGAAATGAATATAATGAAATAATAAAAACGAATGACTAAGTGACATTGCAGCTAAAGACTGAATGAAAAGCACATGATTATCTAATAGATAGAAACTGTTAAGTCATATGCATAAAGTACGTACACTATAAGCAGGCATTAAACTTCAAAAATTTTAATATATATATATATATAATAAATAAATAATAATTTAGATATCATTTATTAATCGATAATTACCGATAGTTATCGATTTTTTCGATATTAATAGATTTTAATAGATCTATATGAATATTAGTCATTATGATATATATATATTATTAGTCATCGATATAACATATTTATCGATTTTTATCAATAAAAAAGTTAGAATTATAATTATCGTTGTAATTATCTTTAGGAATCGAAAGAATGAGTTGTTATCTAAATAGTAATTTATTTATCGATTTTTATAGATAAAAATAACTAGTTATCGATAAATAATTAATTTTTTATAGATATTCAAAAAAATTTTTAAAAATTATCCATAAATATTCAAAAAATTATAAAAATTTACAAAAATTATAAAAAATATCAAATTAAAAAAAAATAAAACTTACAAATAACGTCATGTTAAAACATTTTATTTGATGTGTTAATTCACAAGGGCCTTCATTTTAAATGAATTATGGCGTGGTAGTCACTAAATTAACTTTAGACCAATAGAAATGTAAGGATATCAACATTTAGCGAAACGCTTTTAATTATGCTAAATTTACACTAAAAAAACCTGTCAGAGATCGCATAAGTCATTTGTCTTGATGGCTGCAGGCAAAATAAATAAAATTTATTTTATTTGTTTCTTGTTGTAGTTTCGTGTTGTATTGTTTCTTTATGCAACGTAGTGTATCGTATCGTTGTGTAACGTGTGTTATCCTATCGTAATATATAGTTTCGCGGATTATCATATAGGATCCTAACTTATCTTATAATATTGTATTGTACTGTGTTGTGCTGTATCGTATCGTAATACATGGAATTAATAAGTGCAAGTGCAAGCTACAATTTGGTAAAAAGGATGATGACAACGCATTTTGATTATCGATATCTAGGATTATCTAATTCAGAATATGATCTATATTTCAACCATGTCTGCGCCTCTTCTAGTAGCATAATTTTAATCATCTTTCCTTAAAATTGATTTAATTTAATTAAACTTTTATTAAACATTGCTTTTCACTATCTCCTTGGTAATATGCATTAGTTTTTTACAAACGTCCTATGTCAGGCAAAATGTGCAGACAATTTTAATGTGGTGGTGTCTATTTTACTTTTAAACGGCGGAAAAAGAGAGAGCAATCCATACGGCAAAATAAATAAAATTCGATCATTGCAGGTAACTATAATAGAAACAATAACATTAATATTGGTAACACAATTAAATTATATAGAAATTTCAAGATGTATTTGGTGAAAAGCAGGTCGAGGCATGCAATATACTTAATCCTAAAATCCCGTTTATTAATAACAATTAGATGGCTATATATTGAATCAGTTTGGTGGCATAGAAATGTTAATTGAAATTAAATGTCCGCTAAAAGCACAGAACATTTATGTAAATGAATTAATTAGCCGAAATGAATTTTATGCTATAAGGAATAATCAAATTCGACTTCATTTTAATGAATTTCATATAATGCTACCTTGTTTATTATTCAAGTAAAGATAATGGTTCGCTAATGCGTTTTAAAGTTTACCGCGACAAAAGTTTCATCGTGAATTCTCTGAACACTTTATTTAATATTTATAAAAATATTATATTTAAAGAAACTTTTATATAAATGTTAATTTGAAATTAATAGTTTATTGTATTTTTAATGCAAGTTTTATTAAATATCATAATAAAAATTAATTAGAAAAAAGTATATAACCATTAATAAATTAAAATAAATTTTCGGTTCATTTATATCCTTAAATCCAGTAGCAAATACTTTTCCGTTATGATAAACGGTAAATATAAATCATTTAGATTAATTTTAAGTGATAGAATTAATTCGGGTTCCTATATAATAAACTCCGGATTTATTTATTAGCCATAGCAAATAGACCAACTTAGCCCATGAATTTATAATTTGCATAAATATTAACTACATTGAAAATCTTTAAACGACAACTTATTCCCAGTTATTAAATAAAAAACTTCTTTAGCTGCCTTTTAAGGGGTTTTGACAACTTTTCCCCCACTTAAAAAAAGTTACCAGAAGAGAATGCAATTGCACTCATACGAATTTTTGGACGTTTTATACGAAGTCTGGAAAACTTGCTCGGCACATAATTTATATTGGAATTATTAAAGAATTCAGTTTTTCAAACACGAATATAGTTTTTAGATCTAATTTAGTGCCAAATATTATAAAACGTACAAATATTATTAATAGTCAGATCGAATACTTGAAATAATTAACTGTGAAATGTAAACTTGTCTGTTTGCTAACTTTGTTTTATAATTAGCTAATGTACTATCTTCAAACCATAGAACACTGCATTAATCCACAGCAGGCCAAGCTAGTGCCATTGAATAGCGTTAAGCGCGTCAAAATAAAAAAATGAGAGTGACGCGCATAACGCAGTCGCGTAATCATTTTGTAATGTATTATGCAGTGCACAGTCGCGGAGTGTGGATTAATGCCGCGTTCTATGCTTCAAACAGATTATTTATTGCGTTCGAAGGTAAATCAATATAAAAATTTGTCTCCATTTTTGAATTTAAATTTTTTTATTTTTCTTTATGATAACAAAATCTCTTTACAAAGTGTCATTAATATTTTGAAATGAATAAAATAATGCAAGTAGGTAGAGCCTCGGTATAAATGCGCCAAATATTTGTACCCGCGCGTAAAACATTATACACCTGATAGGTAAAAATTATAGTGAAAAAAATATTGGTAGTCTTAAAAATTTTTTGGTAGGGGTAAAGAAAAAAATAAAATCAAATTAACTTATATAAAAATGTTTTTGGTAGGGCTTAATTATTTTTTAGGGGTTAATTTTTTATTTGGTAGGAGTAATAAAATAAAAGTTAAAATTATTTAAATATCATTTTAATTGATAAAAAAAATTTAAAAAACAATACAAAATTTTATATATTTATTATTTACTTATTAATGTATTTATTTAGATTTTATTATTGAAATTATTACTTAATGACTGGAAATCGCGATTTTCTTTTCCAATCACCGGTTTTATTGTCCGGTTTTCCAATTCGAACCGGATTTTTTCGTTATTAGCGATTCATTTGGCCCAATAGCACCAAACACCAAAATATTCCATGTTGGACCTAATGTCGTTTCATTGTGGTGCTTTCACCGGTATCTTTAAATACAAAATGCAATTTAAATTAAAAAAATAAAAAATATTACCTCCACCGGTAATTTCTAAGAATGAATGAATGCATTTTTGAGCTATAAGCTCACGTAATTTGGTTTTGCCACTTTTGACCATCTGTTCGAATATTTATATATATATAAATATTCGAAAAAATTTTAGGCTATCTTTAGTGATTGGCTGAGTGCATGCACTCTTTTGCTGAATAATTGAATTGGCATTTCTTTGCCACGAATTCAATATACCAATTAGGCAATTAATTGGTATCCATAATTAATTCAAAATTAAATAAATTGAAATTTAAAGAAAAACCTATTATGATATAAAGTTCAATGTTATATAAAAGTGGATGATAGAGAAATGTTAGGGGAATGATAGAGTGTGTTAGATATTGAGAGAGAATAGCGTTACGTAATCGACTTCCGGTTTCAAATTAATCAAATAAAACAATAATGAGCATAAAATAAAAAGGTAAGTATATAAAATTAGAGCATAAAATCGAGATTAATAATAAATAATTCATTATATAATCTTTATAATTAATTAAATTTTTAATTCATTACCCTAATTATGATTAAAACCATTAGCTTAATCAAACTAATCAACCTAATAATTAACAAAAATAACATTACAATTTATTGTTTCAAACCAACAATTAACAAAACTATTATTTAAATTAACAGATTAATGTAACAATTAAGAGAATCAACCTAATAGTTAACAAAATAAACAACAATTAATAAATTAATTTAACAATTAAGTAATTCAACCCAACAAATAACAAAATTAACATTACAATTAACAAATATATGTAACAATTAAGAGAATCAACCTAATAATTAACAAAACAAACATTACAATTAAGTAATTCAACCCAACAATTAACAAATTAAGCTAACAATCAAGATAAACAACTTCATAATTAACAAAATTGGTATTAAATATCTCAATTATATCCTAATTAGGCATGTATTTTAAATTCAATTTTAAATTATTTCAATTTAAGTCAAACTTACAAAACTTTTATGCTCATAATTATTTGCATTAAAATATTAAGATAATACCATCGCATGCGCATACAAAACTATTACGTTATGCTTTATATAACCAACCATGTTCAAGTGATATCATCAGACTTGCCACTTTTTTTATTTTATATTATTCGTCACTTTTCAACTTCACATTATTCAACAGTATAAAAGAACGAAATATTTCAATTTATCATTCAGTTATCGTTTAGCTCTTGACTTAAGCAGTTCATAATTT
>JAQIXJ010000836.1:0-26668 GCA_034700185.1 Phthiracarus laevigatus | reverse complement strand
AATAGAATAGGAATAGAATAGAATTATATTTTGATTTTAAAGAATAGAATAGGAATAGAATATAATTAGAAAAGTTGTTATATAAACAACACTACTATAAATTATAGTTTTAAAATTTGTAGAATTAATCTTATATTATGCTATAAAACTAAAGAATATATAAGATTATTTTTAAAAAGCCTTGAGATTTGTGTAAATAAAGCTATGGCTATATAATTTTAAGTAATTCATAAGCTATTGTCAATCAGTTTTTAATATGATATGAAATGAAACAGAACATAATAAATTTATTATTATCAAAATCGTAGATAATTATCACAGCATTTGATTATTCTTTGCATAATGAATTCACAATACTGACCTATAATACTTATATTTGGAAATGCTTTAATGATGCTTTCAAAATAATCTCAAAAAAGAGATGGACGCGAATTGATGAGAGAGTGCGAAGAATGAGGAGACACGGGAAAGATGGTCACAGGGGGATGCAATGGCAAGGGGACATAAGGGGGAAGACTGGGTGGATGTGGATTAATTTTAATTTGGATTATATTAATTTGCGGCAAATATTAACGCTCTTCTCTAATTATTAAAATATATTGCATAGCAAGAATAATCGAAATTTCTTTACATAATTTTGTTGTGCTATTGTAAATAATCGGACTTTATAATCTTCGAGGAAAAAATTAATATTGTTTATAAATCGAATTAAACGGATTCAATTTTATATTGTTAGAGCTTATTTAAACATAGTATGATTTTAATTTATTAAATAAAAACTAGCAAATACTATCATTTTGAGGCTTCATTCATACTGCTGTATTATAAAAAAATTAATATTTGTATTATGTGTCGCAGGAGAATTGTGTTTGCTATATTGAGTAGCGCAATGAAAAAGTTTGAAAACCATAAACCAATACTAACCAAAACTATAGTTCCAACACATTTGCCCTTATGTATTTAAAAATATAATTTTATCCTAAGTTTAAATTGGATTTAATATAAAATGTGCAGCTTTTATCACCAAGAGAGAAATTTAAACCATTGCAGTGTAATTGTGACGTAAACGTGGAAAATTATTTGGTATCAAATTTTTTAAGAGATTTTTATCCGATGTATTTAACCATTTATTTCTAAACTGGCTATTTTTGCCAAAAAATAAAACTACACAAACAATCAAACTGATAAGCTTGCTATGTTTCATTGCCACTCTGGGTTTCATTGCCAAAAGCGTGTTATATAAATTGTTACGTCAATGATATTGAAAAGTGGAACTAATGAGACATTGTTTTAATTTTCTAATCACTATTTAATTAGATATAAAAGCCGGTGGTTATCATAGAAGCTAATCATATTTAAAAGTCCTATCTTTGAACGCATTGACAAGTATTTTAAAACTTAAAATTCATTTTCTAAACATGTTAAATAATTTCCGCGCTTTTCCAAAACGAAAGCAATTAACTGATTTGTTAGCATTTATAAAGTTGTTACGCGTGGAACCATTTTTGCTTTTAATCGAATTTCAATTGCATGTGAAGTCAACGCCAGTCAATCAACTAATAGTTGACAAAATATGTCGAATGTGGTACAATCAATCAGTGGATTATTGTTATGAATTGCCTGAACGTCAAGAAAACAGCGGTGGTCACGGCCATTATAAGAGTGTTATTTTAGCTGATTCTGTACAATTCGGTATATTGATATGACTTTACTCTAAAATAATATTTCGGTTAAACTTTTTAAAAACTCCCACAAATTTTGAGAACTATCATATGCTTATTCGATAGATGGGTAGACTTTTTTTCATTGCTAACTCGTATGTATTAGAGGATGAAAAATATTCATTTTAAACGCCCACTCCCGGCCGCAAATAATCACTTCAATTCCCGTGGGTTCTTTCCCGCAAACCTAAAATTACCATTCCCGCCGATCCCGTCCGCAATTCCCGCAATGAATAAACATATTCAATTATATGCACAAAATTTTAAGTTATACAATTTGTATATCAATAAATTTTATGGCAAATTATGGTGTTATATGGTTTGGCTAAAATTCTTATACCAAATTATAACATTTACATTGTATTTATTCATTTTTTATTGTGGGAAAAAACAAATACGGAGCAATTCAATGATTTGTTAGTGTGCACTCAGACACAATTAGGCGCATCAAACGACAATAGCGGCCGTCATTTGCGGCAATTCATTGCCGCGGGATTTCTAGTAACTGAAAATTATCTAATCAGTACTAACATAAATCAGTAATAAATCAGTGCTGAATTTTTTTAAGTAATGCGCACTTAACGTGTTTCAACGTTAAACTATTGATTATTTCTTCACTAAAAATATTTCGAAAACATAAAAATTATTACTTTTATTTATTTGTAGGTGCATATAATACATACATCTCAACAATACCTGGATTGATATGGGCATTGTTTATGGGCGCGTGGATTGATAGATACGTGAAAGCAAGGAAAATGTTATTGTTATTGAGCGCCACCGCAATGATTTTCGAATCAATTATTAACATTTACCTCTCAATCAATTTTGAATCAAGTAAATGCCAATTTGTAATAAAATTTGTAAATATATTTGAACCAAATTAATTTTGATAACAGGAAATCTACAGGTATTTCAAAATTTTAGTGCCCATAAATATTAACGAAATCTTTTTTATATATCACGCTTTGTTTACGAAACTGGGTACAATTTTAAAAATTTTTTAAATTTCCGGGAAAAATGCGTTATTAATAATCTTATTAAATATGATGTATAAAACTGAATTTCTTAAGGTGAGAAGCTCACATTTCATAGGTTATTGCATTCTTATGTCACAAATATGTGACTTTTTAATCTAAGATGGTAAAAAAACCAAATCCCTTTTTTAAAATAAGAAATAGCTGAAATCCATTTATTAACAAGACTGCGAACGTATAGATGGACGGCGGACAGAGATTGTCAAATCCATAAGCTCGACTTTTCATCGAGATAGTGAGCTAAAAATATTGAATATTATACCCATTAGACTTAGAAAATCATCGGGACAGGACAGTATCGTGATTCAGAAATCTTTTACATGATTTATTGGAACGGAATCGTAATATGTAAATATCAAGACAGGATTGTAAAATTAGTTTTATAAAACCCGAAAATTAATAAATGATCAACTTTTATGCGGAAACATCGTCGAAATTTTATTACAAAGATTTTAGTGAAATGAATTATATTGTATCTTATGTAGAAGTATTGAGTTTTTATCAACAAAAAAGTGTAGATTAAATTTTTGATTCTATTATCTGTCTATTAATATTGATAAAAATAATATAGCTTCGGAACAGGATGGAATAGGATAAGACTAATACCTAAATTTAATGGGGCATAACGGGACTCTCATATTCAAAGTTTTTATACAAGGACTTCTCAATATTTAAGTCGTTAGTTATGTTTAAAATCGTTAGATTCGTTAAAAATTTTGATGAGAATTTTAGATCTACATTGATTAATATTAAGTTATATATAGTTCAAATTAGGTAATTCTGTTGAAAACCTGAATCTTTAATTAACGCTTGTGTTATAACTTATAAGCACAATTAAGATTCAGTTGCCATCTATATTTAAGTTAAAATAATAGTTACATAATTTTGTTTCATACGTTATATATGAAGACAATAGAGTACTGCCTGAAACAAAACGTTATTAAAGTTAGCAAAACATCTAAATGTTTACGGCTCACACAAACTTAATATTACTGTAAAATAGAGTTGAATGTGTATGCGTAATCAATATATATAAAAAACATTATTTGTCTGTTTGTTTGTCTGTCTGTTTGTGGTATCCTTTATAGCCTCCTCCCCTGGGGGTCCCACCCCCTCGACATCTATATCAATGGATTCAGCTCGAAGAGAGGAGTGCACATTTGGAAGTTACAAGGTGGTGGGACCCCTCCTGAAAAAATAGGGGTGGAAAAACTGATTCAATAGCACTATATTAGACCCTCCCGAACATCCACCCCCACAACACATATATCAATGGATTCAGCTTGAAGAGAGGAGGTCACGAAGAGTTTCAAGGTGGCCGGCACCCCCTCATACAGGAGGGGTCCAAAAAATATTAGAAATTCCCTTCAACTCCTAAATGATTTGACTCAATTGAATAAGCTGAGTAAAAGGAGGGGTCACTCGAGGAGGTGGCCACCTCCTAATACAGTAGAAGTCCAAAAAAATGTTAAAAATAGCCTTCATCACCTATATCATGGGGTGGTCACTCCCTCATACAGGAGGGGTCCAAAAAAATGTTAAAATTACCCTGCAGCACCCATATCATTCTACTCAGCTGAAAGATCTGAGTTAAATAAGGGTCACTCGAAGGGTTAGGCGCTCAATTATAAAGGAGGTGTCCATAAATTCCCTTCAAATCCGACATGGGCAGGGGGAATCCGACATGGGCTGGGGAATCCGACATGGGCGGGGGAATCCGACATGGGCTGGGGGAATCCGACATGAGCGGGTGGAGTTCATTTACAAAAACGTAAGCAATATTCGCCCTCCGAAGGTGAGCTTTTTTCTAGTTCTTTATAAAATGCTAAATAACATATCCATTTAATATAAAATTTAGTTTCTATTGGATATTTGATTATTTGGATAATTCTATACAGTGCTATTATCCATTTGTTTATTTCTAAATTAAGCAGAATAATATAAGTTTGAACTAAGTTATGGGTAATTTTTAGAATAACAATTTAATTTTCAAATGAATAGAGACGAAAAATTCAGGAAAATCCTTAATTTTATAGGACATAGTTAGAAATAATAACATAAAATATAAGTACGAATAATATTAAAATAATCATTTTACAAGATCATATATTTCAATTTTTTCATGTACAAACTTGAGTATATTTTTTCTATAAAACTTTTTTATATTGATAATGAACGTTCAACCCATAAAATAACTAAAGGTGCTCAAAGAGTTTTCAATATATGATCAATAATGTTTTTTGAAGTAAATTTTTTCAACTTTTTTTTAGCTTTTTAAGATCTTTATAATTTTTTATAAGGTTTACATGAATGTTTACTGTCATATTATCTGTTTAAAACGATTTATGAATTTCGTTTGAAATCTCTTATTTCGGTTTGTCCGGTTTGCGTCCCGAACAAATTCGTTTATTTCGGTTAAATAATCAATGTCTTAAAAGCTTTGTTTTAGGTTATTGTTTGGTAATATAGACTGGAACCGAACTTTAAAGACTTAAAACTTGTTCGGTTATAACCGAAATGTCCCCCCTTAATAATCATCCTGATTTTCTTTTCTAGATAAAGCATAAAAATGAAATCTAAAACAATTTTTAAACCACTTGTATCATTCAAAGGTGGAAATTGTTGTGAAATTATTCTCTAAACTAAAATATTAATTGTTAAATGTTCAAAACTTAATTGTTTGAATGAAATTTTGAGTAATAATTTATAAAAAATACACTAAATTTCGTTAAACAAGAACTAAACATTTATAGAAGACTTTTTCTATCTGTTAATAACTTTTTTTAAACTTCGATTCTTTGCCGATGATGTCATGCAGACAATGTCAAAAGCATAAACGCCACTTTTTAGTAATAAATGAGCTAAAAAATTTATTTTCCTGAATATTCCTGATTTTTAAATTTTTCTCCATTTTCCTTCCTGAATTTACACTGATTTTAGTCCTGAATATTTCGTCTCTACAAATGAATGATAATTTAATAGGATAACAGGGAAAGATGAAAGTTAATTGGTTACATTGTGCCAACCCAACTAAAAAAGTAGGGTTTTTTTTGTAAAATCAAACATTAAATGAATTTTAATGTTATTGAAAGCATGCGTGTATTTAGCTGTTTTCAAACTTTGTTAACTCTTACCATTATTACTAATAACTTATTAGTGTTGTGTTGATTTTTGAGTTTTAAATTTTACACCATGTTTAGCATTACTATGTTAATATGTTAGAAAGAGATGTACAAGCAGAAAAGAAGCTTTTATTGGTTACAGTGCATTAAAAACCTTTATGTTAACTTTTACATTTTAAATACATGTTGTACATTTTTGAAAGATATATTGGCATCAAATGTATGCCATTTCATCTATGACTACAATATTTTATTTGATTATTATTCAAGCATACGTTATAAGTATTTTAAGTAACTCATACAAATTTTCAAATCAAAGTGTCATATTGTAATACATAAACTGATTAGGTTTTTAAATATTTTAAACAGAAGCATAGCTTATCTATTATGTGAGAACACTCGTTACTTTATAAACAAATAACTTCGAATGTTGAAACTTAAATAATTACTGACTTAAAAATATAAGAAACGTTTCTTAAATACTAAAAAGTTACTAAAAGTCTAAATTACATTTAAATGAAAATAACTAAAAGTTTTATAAAACGATGAGTCTAGTCTATTCGCGAATAAGCGAATTCGCTTAAACTGATTATAGGCAAAATTTTATTAATGGCAACAAAATTAAAATTCTTTAATATGGATCTATCGGAAATTCAATAAACATGGGCAAACATAAGTCGTCATCTAATAGACTAATTAGTGTAAAACTTTATTTCTATTTGTTATTAATGAAATTTATATGAGTTTTGCTTTTTATTTTAAATTTTGCTTTGTTTCAATTTAAATTAATTTCTCTTTCGCATAATCGAAAGTAAAAATTAAAAGTTTTATTGCTTTTTTTAACTTTCGAAAAACGAAACAATACTTCCGAACACTGCATGTAACCGAAAATAACATTTAATATCCTTTATATAAAGGCGTATACTTTTTTACATTAATATCTAATATCAGCTTTAAAAGAATTTAGTTCATTTTAATTTTAAAAATAGTATTCGATTTTTAATAGTATAATTTGATTTTTGAATTTAAAATCATGGTTATAAAGATTTTATTACAAGTTGTAAAAATCTTCTATTTGAAACAGAGTAGACTCCCAAATCTGTAAAAATTTAAAGCCCGAGCTTGACAACTGTCCGATAGGTTAAGGCTTTATTAAGGACGATTATTTTGAGAAAATCAAAGCCCGACCTGGCCCAGCATGACAAATTTCTTTAAAACATATTTTCTTGTAGATCCGAACCCAGCCTACCTGATTATTATGAGAGGTCATGCAGTTTCCGAAAAATCGTGGGCCAGATTATTAATCATACAGAGTACTAAAAACTTTGTTGTTGACTTTTACACTTTATACATAAATTGTATATTTGTTTGTTTTTAAAAGATAACATTGACATCAATTGTATGTCCCTTTATCTTTTACCACAATAATTAGAGACGAAAAATTCAGAATAATCCTTATTTTAATAGGACATAGTTACAACTAATACAATAAAAGATGTGAACGAATCATATAAAAATAAGCATTTTGAGACATATTTAATGTTCCTGAAAATTTATTTTAAAGGAAAAAACATTAGTTTTTCGATCTAAAACAACTTTTATACAAATTTAACTTTATTTTCCTGAATAATCCTGATTTTTAAACTTTTTCCTTTTTCCTTCCTGAATTTACGCCGTTTTTAGTCCTGTATTTTTCGTCTCTAACAATAATTCAGTTTAATTGCATTTTACTTTTATTCAAACATAAATAATAAGTGTCTAAAGTAAATCATTAAAATGTTTCAAAAATTTTAAAACAAAATATCGATAATGTCATACCTAAACTAATTAAGTTTTTTTATACTCTTTTTTTCATACTCTATGCTCTTATTACGTCATTTTGATAAGTCCATTATTTTGATAAAACAAAGCACCATTAGTATAACAATCTAATTAGAAAATTAGCAAATTACTAGAAAAGATAACAAAATGAAAATAATAAACTGCTACACATACTTCATAAAAGCGAAAGTAATTAATAATAAACAAATTTCCGCAATAGAACCCAACTTTTCTTTGACTCACTTTTTCGGTAAATGAAAGTAACTGTAAGAAAATAAATTTTTTCTGAATGAACAAACATATTAATTTTTTAAGTCAAATTAAATATATTTAAAAAATTATTTACTTTCATTCTTGTACGAACTGCCAATTTTATATTCAAATTTAATGCTGTTTTTGTCAATTTATTACAAATTTTGAAAGCGATGTTAACTTCATTGAATAAAGATGAAGCGGTTGTCATGTAAAAACATAACACCGTACCCATGAAACTCGAAGCATAAAAAAAGACAAACTTAAGGTAAATAACTGGAGTGAAAGCAGAAGAATATATGAATAAACAGACAATACTAATATGGGATACATAAAGATAGAATGCGAACGTTGACCAATAATTGCTATTGTAATCATAGATTTCCAAATGTATTTTGTGTATCGAATGAATAAATAATTTAACCGTATTATTACTAATCGCCTCAAGATTTAAATTCGTATATATGGATCTTAGTTTAATCTTTAGATAGTATGCCATCAAATAGAAGTACGCCAATTGCCAACCAATAAGCGTTACAGAATAGCTTAAACCAAATGTGAAGCATAACGACCAGGGAATGGCGAAAATAAACATCTGAACCATTGAACAGTTAATCGTAACTGGAATAAAATTTGCGGTAAATGCGAGAATCGGGGTCAATATATAGAAATTAATTTTGCAAAATTTAAATGTGAATTTTGTAATTTTCACTAATTTGTTGACTTGATTTTCATCGTAAAGTCCTAAACTTTGTGGCGAAATATGGCCAGAAAGCATACGAAACAGTTCCATATAATTCGGATATTTATTATTCTTATAATCAATGCGATTGATAACAATATATATAATTGCAAGTATATAAATTAGAAACAGGCTTAAATTGCACTGAGTTTTAACGCCAGTGAAATATGCAAAATCGCCGATAATAACGAAAAATAGAGGATTACTGTCATCACTTTTAATTACTGAGATGAATGATCTTAAACACAATGCAATAACAGCTGTGATCGAAACAACTGTATTCGAATAAATTCGAATTCTTTTGGTTGAGTTAATCGCAAACTTTGATAATCCTAACGCATAAAAATGATTACCGGCTGATAAAACTCTAGTATTTGGTGGCAGAGGTTTTGACAAATCTAATGTTTTATCCCGTTTATACATTTTACAAGAGTTTTCAATATTATTTTTTGTAAAATCTTACTGTTTTCAGTAATATCTTATAAAATTTTTACAGTTTATTAGTCACACACCTATCTTTTAACAGTTTAGTAGAATCCTTTTAATTTTAATTTAATTATCACAATAGCTCCACAAACAATAATAATTTATTCATCTATAAATAATATTGAATACGGAATCATAAACGAACGAACCAATATAAATATCAATGCAATTAGTTTTGTGCAAATAAGTAGCTTTTTTGTAAATTTAATTTTTTAATTATAAATAAATTTTACAATACTCAAATAAGTTTTTAATTTATTTTTAAGTATCAAATAATTTTAAATAATTAATATCTTTACACAGATCGATAGCAAAAAACCATCCTTCCATTGAAAAATGAATAACGCATTTTAATAATTAATAATTAAAAAGAAAAAGCTTATAATGCGCAATATTCCATTAAAACTAATGCTTATAAATTATGGGTGCAGATACTTTCTGACTATTTTAACGTAACACATTCTGCTAATATACAATTACATAAATATACTATAAATTTTACATATTTCCCAAAAAACCATATTAAAATATTCCTCTAACGAAATAATACTTATTACTTAATACTTTATTAAGGCTAGACACGAATGTCATTTCGCTATAATTTAATAGAATATTAACTTATTACTCCACTCTACATTTGTTATTATTGAACTGAAAAATGGAAATTCAATAAAATGGAATTAAGAACAAAACTAGAGAATAAGAATAACTTTATCGAAAAATATTCGATATGCAATTTGTTCTAACATTAAATTACAATGGAAAATTTTCTACTTAAGTATAATTTATTGCCCTATTGTTTTTTAATAACCTATTTACTTTCATCAACAATTTTTAACTTGGGCATAAACTAGTATATGGTCTTTCTTTTTTATAATAGTCTGTAAATTATTGCGCTTTATCTTATTAAAGTAACATTTAAATTTCTTAGACTTAAAACATGTTTTAATACCCATATATTAGCTCGATAATAAACATTATTATGGATAGACACACAATTATAATGCCAATTACTAGTTATCTAATAATATATAGCGACTTTTTTAATGTTGGACACATTGGGCTGGAGTGTCATTGGCTAATGGGGTTGAGAACAAAAGATTCTGGTGCAGTGTTTGGCCATATTAAAGTTTAGAATTAAGCTAATTCATTTTTATGTTCAATAAGAACAAAGTATAGTGGATTTAAAAGTTACTATCATTTACCGCAAAACTTAGTAAAAAAATTGGACCTTTTGTATTTTTTAGCTCACTTTGTAAAATCGCGTAGACTTTTTTAAGTTTATTTTAGAATTCTTGATATTATTAAAGGGATTGTTTTTAAATGTTTTAACTTTTTCAATTAAATTATAAAAATACATTGTTGGAAAACTTTTTTTTTGCTTTAATACAAAATAAGAGATTTTTGGTACGATATTTTTGAACAACTGATCAAAATTGATTGAACTTGGAAAAACGTCAAAATTAAAACAAAAATTAGCAAAATTGTGCGAAAAATCTGGTCAAAATACTGCCAAAATCGGGTCAATAATAGTTAATGTTGGTTTAAAATTGGTGAAAATTGAAACATAAACTATTCAAAAATGGATTATCTGTACAAAAAATAGTTAATGGTGATGTCTATTGTTTCGAAAATCCTTAGAAAAAACGGTGCAAAATCGTTTACTAAGCGTTAGAAAATATTGATCAAAACGTTAGAAAAATCATTAGAAAAAAATTATTGATTTGACTCCAAAAATTTAAAAAAAAAGTTCAGGTCCTTCAAAAACTCATTGGATCAAAACGGCAATATTTCGAGCTTTGTGGCTTAAAATTTTGCGAAAATTTTTTTAATAAATATTTTTCCAGTGAAATACTGGAAAATAAAACCCGAAAGCTGAACAGTGACTGAATAACGAATAACTGAATTTTAACGAAACAATATTAATTAAAAGTTTTGTTTGTTTAAAACTAAAAATTTAAAAATGTTAGGCGAGAACAGAATTAGTATTTTAACGTAAAGTGAAGTGCTATAAATTCTTAATTCCCACAAATGCACATACTGATAGATTTAAAATTGTATTAGAATCAAAGTCACCGCATTATAATGTTTATTCTAGTTAAATTTTAGAAAAACGGCACTTCTAAGTATTTAGTGACACATCCCGGTAACCAATTAACCGATTAATTAAATCACCATTAGTTACATAATCATTGTAATTTCAATAGGCTATAGACAGATGCCTAAATAAAAAGCCATTGCGCTTTTTCCGTTGCTTGCAAAAGGGGGGAAAGTGGAAAGGGGAAATCCATCTCTGCTTTAAACATATTATTGCATACGATAAACCCGTATCACAACAAGCCATAGATAACAAAAAAAATCATTTTTGGACATAAAAATCGACCCATACCGTCATCGCTAACTACTAACGCTATTTATTAAACATTTCAAATTAAAATTAAAGTTTTAATAATTATACCAAAGTCAACAGTATGCTTCACATCATTAAATTAAGATCTGAAAATTAAAAGGAGCCAAATAATTAGATAGTAGCTTATTTCCTATGTTAGTACTAATGGTAAATGAGATTAATTTTTAATAAATCATAGGATAAAATTAGAATTTCGGATAATGTTAAAAACTAATCCTATTGTTTTAGTAATAGTGTTATGAACCCGCTTCGCGGTTATGATGTAGTGTTTGCGTCTTTACCGAATAACGCGTTATGAGGCTGTTAAAAAATGGTTTGAAATAAGGGTACAAAATCATTTATTAATAGTATAACAAAAAAGCTTAAAATCTTTAGATAAATAGGTTGAAAAATTTTTAAACGATTTCAATATTATTTTTGTAAGCTTAATAATTTATTTATATATATATATATATGATTTTCTTTTTCGTGACAATTAACTGTTTCGATGTACAGTACGTTCTTATAGTAAACACACTTGAATCCTTGATAACATTTTCGGGTATAATCAGGGTGTCCCAGAGTGTGTCGGTCTGGGGCGAGGTTACTTTACAAATTTTCAAAACTTTTATTGAGGGGGGGGGCTCAAACAACTCGGATTTAAGCGACAATTTATCTACCATCGGACAAAAAAAACATAAAACAAGAACGACACATTCATAGATTGCTCACTTTTTTCTTTGTTTATTGCAAACTTTTATGAAATACGTACTAAATTCTATGGTCGAGCTAGTGCGGACACACAGACGGACGGAAGGACGGACTGTGTCAAAAGCATAAGCTCGCCTTTTTCTAAAAAAGTGAGCTAAAATTTTTTATTAATAGAGTTATTGTAGTTTATTTTTTAGGTAGGGGGTCAACTTTTTGAGAAATCCTGGGGGGTGTAACCCCCTCCAGCTCTCCCCTCTGGGACACCCTGGTTATAATTTTTATTCAGGGGTTTATTACAAAAGAAAAATCGCGTTTTAGCAAACAACCTCTATTAACTCTACTACTACTACCTTTTATTATTAACTACAAATCATAACATTTATTTGTTTAATTCAGTCACAATAATCAATATGAAATCGAAAATTACACTGATTCAATATATTCTTTAATTTTTTATGGGTCAAGAATTCTAGGAGGGGATCCACACTGTGCAAGCACTTCCCTTTGGGTAACTATGATATTAATCAAAATTTATTTAGTATTATAAATTTTATATAACGTTATCTAAACTAAAACCAAATATTTTTGTTTAGTTTCTCAAACTAAAATAAAAAAATTAAAATCGGAGAGAGGGAGGATGGGAGGGAGAGATAGAGAGAATGAATAATAGTTTTTAATTTTATATTAGTTATTTTTATGAATAATGCTTCCACATAGGTTTATGAATAAAATAATTAACGTAAATTTCAAAAGCTATTTATACCACGATAATTTTAAGTTCAAGTAAGTTTTTCCGTTTCTGCTTTCAATGGATTTATAAATAAAAAATGTTAAACTTCTTGACTTAAACTATTTTCTGGAATGGGTTTTGACTTTAAATAATATTTTCAAAGTATTATACCAAAAATCTGAATATAACTTTTGTGAATTAAGCTCAAACTCAGCATCTTTTAACAAACATTCTCCAAGCACAGTATATGCTTGAATTCCGCACATCACTATACAAGTAACGGTTACAGTTTAACGTAAACACCGTCAAACTCACATACCATCTCTTTTCCCGTGCTTCTGTACGTACACACACATACATGTTTTCCCATATATGTATGTGTATACACGAGGATATGATGTAACTCCGACTAAAGGATGAGACAGAGTACCGATGCCGCAAAATAAAACCTAAGTAAGGTCATAGTACGTAAACTTGTTTTAATTTTGCAGTCCGACGTCATTCATTTAAAACTAGTGTGTCTATAAATACTTTTTTTTAAAACGCGCTAACTGACATAGCCTAGTTAGGTTTTATTTTGCGGCATCGGTACATAAGCACTCTCGAATCGGACCTAACGTATATTGTATCTGACATGTTAAAGTAGGTGAACTACTCGTTAAACCATTACACCACACCTCTATACATTCTCCAAACCAAGGGGATTCGGCATAAGCGAGTCAAGCTCAACAAAAACGAGTTTATTCTCATTATTATTCATTTTTAATGCGATATGCAAACGCGAAAGCAAATAGCGCTACGAATATATGAATGATAGCATCTGCAATGCGA
Organism: Phthiracarus laevigatus; assembly: GCA_034700185.1. Classification (NCBI taxonomy): domain Eukaryota; kingdom Metazoa; phylum Arthropoda; class Arachnida; order Sarcoptiformes; family Phthiracaridae; genus Phthiracarus; species Phthiracarus laevigatus. The sequence goes on along the minus strand of JAQIXJ010000836.1, from coordinate 12,826 downwards.
TAAAAGAAAAAACAATAAAACCCTATCAACAATATTATTATGCCATAAATCAACACTAAAACATATTTCTCTATAATCGAACCGATTAATCCAATAATGTCCACCAGTATTACAACGGCAAGTATACAGATAATCCCTTAAAAAACAAAATTAATAAAGTTATTAAAATATTTTCACAGGAAATATAAAAAATATATAATTAATCGCATAAAAGAGACTTTAATGGATCTTTTAAAAGTATTGATAAACATTTAATGACCCATTTTAAAGACACGTGAATTATAATTGTTTGTTGAAAAATAATATACAAAAATGTTAGACAATAGAATTAGTATATGGACGTTAAATGAATGCTATTAATTTCTAATTCACATAACTAAGGATTATATATATTTTGTTATTAAATATTAGAATCAAAGTGAGCGTATTTATAATGGTGGTTCTAGTTTTATGTTTATAAGTTTACGTTTACAAATATAATGTAAACATAACGAAGTAAAACTTGAATAAACACATGGATTCGACTAAATTGGCATAGATTATTTTTTAAGGACCAAATTTAAATTCAAATTAAAAAATATTTGGTTATAAAAATATGATCGCTGACTCACATATGTAGTCAAAACGTTGTGCATTATTTACTGTGCCAAAATCGACGGCCAAAATTATAAGAAAAGTTCCAGGGACAAATAAATCGAAAACTTGACAAAATATTACGGGACACTTTGTTCCCCTACATCTGCAGCCACTGTCCGATCTTTGTTGGTCATTTCTCATCAGTTTAGTCGCCTTTATCATGGCTAATATTTTGCTCAGTTATGTTTGACATTAACAGAATTATTAAATTTATTAGTTTAGTATGCTTTCTGCTTTTTATTAAAATAAGCGCTTATTCGCTTTATATGCAAATATTTTTCATAAGAAAATGAAATGTAGATGTATTATTCGTTCTTTCCTACATACGATAAGGACATGAATCTGTGAATAATAGTTAACCTTGTCAACTATAATACTTGAAAAGTGAATAGTTACCCGTTTATAAATAAATGCAACCTTGGCAATGAAATAATAAGCAAAAGGTGCCAATGGTTTGATTTTCACAAACCAAAATCAACATTAAATATACGTTTTAAAACCTTTTGGAAAAGATTTTGAAAAAAGTCTACACTCACATGTCCGGACATGTCAAATCCAAAAGCTGATTTTTACAAAGTGAGCTAAAAACCTAAACCAAACCATTACAAACCAAAACATTGGCACCTTTATAATAAGCTATAAGAACACAACATAAAGTAAATACGTGATCTCTTTATATGTCTTATCCTTGTTATAACTAAATAATTTGATTATTGTATACAAAATATGATGTTATAACAAAAGTAATTTTATGAAAAATTTATTATCATAAAAGCGCACAGCTAAACTCAATTCGTAAATAATAAAACAAAAGCTCAGGACATGCTGTTTGGAAACTCAGCCTAATGTTTTCATATTTTTCGATTTGCACTTTTAGACTCAAGCTAAAAATTAAAAAAATAAATTTTTCATTATTTGCGATTAAAACTAACAAAAGCTTATACTGTATTCCATTTTAACGATGTATTTCTCTTAAATAATAGACAGTTAAAACTTTAATCATATTTGAATTAAAGCCTTTCAGTTGAGAGTTTAGCTCATTTATCGCATATTGTTTTCTTAATTTAAAACCTTGTGATTGGATGAATGGGTAGACTAATAAATATGGTAGACTAATTTTAAAACAATAATTGAATTTAAACACTAATGCTATTCATTAAAAAATTTAAAATTATTTCCCATTTAAAAATAATTTTTTTCTTTAGCTAAATACTATTGTTTAGCTTTTCACCTCAACAGAAATACTATAGCAAAATTCATTAGTTTAGCATAACTATCCTTTAAATTTTTTATTAAGATAAGCGCTTATCAGCTTTATTTGCAATTAATTTTTTATATAAAAATGAAATGCAGATACAGAATGAACTTTAAACATTTCGTTGTTTCCTAAGCAAGGTAAATGCCCAATAAATCAGAGTAAAAGATGTCAATGATAAAATTTTAGCAAAATTATGATTAGGTACTCATTTATTAAACAGTTGCAACCTATGCGATGAAATAATAGGAACAATGAACACAATATATTCTATGTTTCTATACTTTTTTATCTGACTGCAATTTTGTCAGATGTATGGATTTGAGGTACTATGTCTGCCTGTCTAAGTAAGAGCTTTCGCCCTAAGGAAGAGCTTTCGCTCTAAGACTAGCACATAACTTCTATATACACTATGTTTTTCGTATAAGTTCCAGTAGTATCATGGTAACACCTTTGTTCGCATATCTTTTGAACACAAATTTTCACATCAGTCACAGTTTTAGATCTACTAATGCAACATAAAGTTGTCTATGGCTGAACACAATACGAATGAAAATGCTAATGCTGTCAAACGTTTGCCCTTGAGATTTATTAATGATCATTGCAAATGCCAAGAGGAGTCCAAGTTTTCTGCGCTTAACTTTAAAAGGTTAATTGTTATCACCAGGGTGTCCTATAGGGGGGTCTGGAAAGGGGTTATCCCCCATGATTTCTCAAAAATTTAACCACACCTACCAAAAAATGAGAAATGACATCTCTATGGGGGAAAAATTTTTTCGTGTTTTTTTGTCCGATGGCAGAAAAATTGTCGGTTAAATCTGAGTAGTTTGACCCCCTCCCTAAAATTTTGAAAAGTCCGAAAGGAACCGGCACTTTCTGGGACACCCTGGTTATCACTGAACATAAGTTCATTACGTGGCCGGTATATAACATCACCCTTAATTAACCACTAACTGTTTCTAATTGCACAACATTTGTCAGTATGTTTCGAACAATTATTCAAATTCCACTAAATAATCCAAAGCATAAACGTAAATTACGAATTAGCATAACAATTGCATCTGTTTTTTATGCATATTTGGCGTCAAAAGTCTGCAAGAGTGTACTAATAAGTGTACTAATATAAAGTCTTTTATGTAAATTTATTATAGTTTTTATATAAAAGACTTTATATTAGTACACTTATTAGTACACATAAAAACAAAAAATTTGAAATCGAGGTGTGATGCGATCATGTATGATTGACGGTCTCCTTTACATAATTCTCTTATTTGAAAGAATAACATTTTTAAGCAATACAACGAAGATTGAATGTGTTATTATATAATATATATATTAACAAATATCGACAAATTATTAATGACATATCGCTCGTAGAAAATTAGTTTGCCGTGTTAATATAAAACTCTGAATTTAGTTAATTAATTTATTTTTATGACTTTGAAACATTTTATTCTTTACAGAACCATGAATTTTTTAAAATATTTTGCTGGCAACCATTCTCAAGTCATAGTTAAGTAAACAAAAGCTTAGAAGTAGATTTTTAAAATGATTGAATAACAAATAGATACCACTCATTGCAAGACTTACGTAATAGAATGATAAAACTTGAGTCATATCTAAATAAAAGCTTTTCAGTTTTGTATTCAGGTTAATCGTATATTGATTGAATTTCTCAAATTAATATATTGTGTGTGGATTAATGGGTGATGTCAATTCAATAAAGTGTCTTATGTGATTTATTCTAAATCAAATAAATAAAATTAAAAACAAATAATATTTTAAAAGAAATTTTTAATAAAAAATTTTCATTAATATACAACTTAAATGAAATTTATTTTTGAACTCATTATCAGATAACTATTGTTTAGCATTTCACATTAACAGATTTATTAAAGCTAAATTTATTAGTTTAGTATCATTTCAACTTTTTATTAAGATAAACGCTTATCAGCTTCATATGTAAAAATTTTTCATATGATAAAGAATTGTAGATGTATTAATTAAAAGGAATTCGTTCTTTCCTACACAAGTTAAGCCCATAAATCTTCTGATTAGAGTAAACCTTGTCAACATTAACATTTAAAAAGTGAATAGTGAGCGAAAAAAAGGATTAGGTACTCGTTTATTAAAAAGATACAACCTTTGGGATGAAATAATAAGCTCTAAGAATACCATACAACAAAAAGTGAAAATGCGAGCTCTCTATATGTGTGTTGTTCTTGTCAGTGTTAGCCCAGTGAGACTTTACTTTTAGTTTTACTTAATATTTGCAGTATTATAAACAAAAAATGATATTATAACACTAGTAATTTTAATAAAAACTTGTTATTATATACGCTCACAGCCAAAATCAATTCATAAATAATTAAACAAAGCTCAAGACCTAATATTTTTTATTTTGCGTTTTTGCATTTTCAAATTCAAGCGTAAGCTACAAAAAATGAAATCTTTCTTTACTTATGATTAAATTTAACAAATGCTTATATACCACTGTAACCACGCAATAACCTTAAGTAATAGACAAATAAAACTTAAATCATATCTGAATAGAAGCATTTCAGATTGTGATTGGATGATTGGTTGCAGTCAATTCTAAATGGTAGACTTATTTTAAAACAATAATTGAATTAAAAAACTAATGCTATTTATTTAAAATTTTTAAATTATTCACAATTAAATATTTTCTTCAACTAAATATCTTATTACTATTGTTTAGTTTTTAAACATTAACAGAACTACTGCAGCTAAATTTATTAGTATAGTATAATTAACATTTAAACTTTTAATTCTGATAAGCTCTTATCCGCTTTATATGCAGATATTTTTTCATATAAAAATGAAATGTAGGCAGATATTTCACTGATTCCTACACAAGTTAATAAATCTACTGATTAGAGTAAAACTTGTCAATGATAAAATTTTAAAGTGAATTGTAAGGTAGTCATTAATTAAAAAGTTGCAACCTTTGCGATGAAATAATAAGCTATAAGAACACAACAAAAAAAACATTTTGACAATATATGTTTCTATGCTTTTATGGTATTGTATTTTAGTCCAAATAAACTAAGTTTGTATTAAATAACAAAAATGCCAATAAATCTGACACAACCATCATGGAATCACGCATTTGTAACTTTCAATAACCAAAATTCCGTTTTAATGACCATGTTTTTAAAGGACAAAAATCTTTTATGTGTGATGCACGACAACAGAATATTTGCGTTCAATAAAGAAAACAATGCACCGGAAAACACATCGACCTCATCCGACGAACAGAACTTGTTACTGAATCTGCTAACTACACCGAAATACCGCGCAATGAGTGCCGTTTATATACTATTCCGATTGCTAGACAATCTTACGTTTCTTGGCATTATAGTTCTCAGTTTCATGAATGGGTATTTAACATTTCTTGATATTGATAATCTGGCATTATTTTCGGCAATCGGTATCGAGTTATTCTACGACATAATGTTGCAAACCAGTAAATACTGGACTCTCGAGCGACTAAGTATATTCATTGGATTAATATTGTATGGCTTTTATTTTCTAATTGTTTTGTGGAAAAACTCTACTGGTGATTACACTGCGGATGAATTTCTTTTAGTTTTTGTAGTGCTTTGGATACGATTTGGATCATTTTTATTGGAAGAGTGCGTTGATGTGGCCATTGATGGGGAACTTCACAATGATTTGCAAGAATTGGAACGCAAAAAATACGAACGAATAGAAAATGGTGATCAAAGCGATACTGAAAATGACCAATTAATTCCTTCTCGTTCTACTCGTTGTTGGCATATTAAGCAATTAGATGTACACGAAACTGTGAAAATGCCTGACAATATTCATTACAAAGGATCGTTTTTCGCGTGGAGTACTCAATCAGTTTTTTCGGATGACGTTTGGAGAGTGAAGAAGTTTCCGTTTATTTTGACAATAATTCTCTGCTTCATTCCATGCGTTGGTGCAGCAATTATATTTGTATTCATATCAATCATATGCATTTTTGCAGCTACTATTCCAATATTGTTTGCGTTATTTCATATTTTGACGTGTGGTTGTCGATGGAATCCAATGAAAATGCAGAGCAAACTAGAACTAAAAAAATTTGGTGGAGAACTATATCACATTTAAAAATAATAATCATGGCTTAGGTTGTGGGTAAAATCTGACTTTTTCATGAATTATTTCATTTATTTTTAAATTGGTTTTTGGATATAACGTTAAAGAAATTATTTCAGTTTTGAATAAAAATTTGATATTTAAAAACTTAGAAATTATTTAATGTTTTATTAGTCTAAAACCAAAACTGAATAGTATAACGCAATAATAAAATACAATTTAGCATTTCGATGAGTGTGAACTGACTGAAACAATCATTACGTTGTTAAAATAATGAAATGGATTTCAGCCCGTATTGCAACTATAGATTTTAGTATATATGTTTTGTATTTTTCTTTTAAAAGGTTTCCAGCTAACATATTAATTATATTTATTTGTTTAACATTTCCAAACATAATAAACACTTTTAAATTATATATTGTTTACTATTATTAACAAAAAGTATACACTTCTCACAATGAATGACTTTTTCATGAAAATTTCATTTTAAAAGTGACCCCAAATAAAAAATAAAATAGGTCCTCAAACTATAGGTCGCCACCCAAAACAGGACCATACCAAATATAGGTGCAGTATTTTATAAAATAGGCTATAGTTTAGTGGAGCAATCTTTACAAATTGTTCAAACCTAACGGTGTAATCTTTTTTGTTGTTTATACAACACCACGATATAATCTTTTTGTGAGCACATAAACTTATTAAACCAAAAAATAGCAAGATTTATATTTAAAATAGCACCATAAATTACTTTAAATATTACTAAAATAGCATTATATAATCTATATACTAATATAATAATAAATATACATTATAAATCAGACATGGTTTCTTGTTTTCCAATTAGGGCGGTTACTAGCATTAAAAAAGACTGAATGTCGTAACATCACATACATATAACAAAAAGTTTATTTGGTTACGATGTTATATGTATGTGGTGTTACGACATTCAGTCTTTTTTAATGCTAGTAACCGCCCTAATTGGAAAACAAGAAACCATGTCTGTTATAAATTTTATTAAAAGAAAATTCGTAACAATTTTGAGAAACGTATTATGCTGGGCCAAAGGTACATGCGGTATCGCTTACGAAATGTAAATATCGCATAAAAGAGATGTGTAACTATCGAAATGCACGCTGATTTCAATACTTAGCTAGGAGGAGAAATGACAAAAAATTACTGTTTTCTTAGTCAAAAAAAAGGCACACATACTATTGAAACGGACCCATCTGTAGTTACCTGGTTGATCACTGCCATAACATAGCAATAGTTTGTGATGACCTTAAATACTGTTATAAACTTTAAATATTTTAAGACCTTAAATGATTTTAGCCAATTGTGTACAGTTTATAAAGAATAATTTGAGTTTGAATACTTGAAGTTAAAAATGCGAAATGCAAGACGCAAAACACGGAAACATTAGGATAAGTTACAAAACAGTATGTTATAGGCTTTGGTTTAATTATTTATGAACTGAACATAGCTGTTAGCCTATATAATAATACGTTTTTCATAAAATTACTTTTGTTATAATATTATATTTTGTTTACAATACTCCAATTATTAATTTATGTACTAAGAGTAAAGTCTCAATAGACTAACTCTGACAAAAACTACACACATATAAAGAACTCTTATTTTCACTTTATGCTATGTTCTTATACCAATAGGTAGCTTATTATTTCTAAGATGTTGCATCTGTTTAATAAAAGAATACCTAATCCTTTTTTTCGCTCATTATTCACTTTTTAAAGATTATTGTTGACATGGTTTAATCTATTTAGAATATTTATCTGAAAAAAGTAGTAATTTAAAACTTTTTCATTAATAGCTTATTGTGATCTAAGTTTTAAACAAGCCACACGCGAAGAATGACTACCTTTTAATAAATAAATAAAAGTTATGCGCATGCTTTTGCACAAACAATGGACATGGTCTTTTTCATATCTTTTTTAAAAATATGTGATAACCTCTACACTGTCTTGTAAAACTTTTGAAATTAATTTATTATGTTTAATCGAAAATAAATATAGAGATTAGATTAAAAATCTGAATTATACTATCAAAAATTTTGTTAGTAAAATCCCGTCTTTATGCAAATAAATGCAGTCTAATGGTTGAAATAGGACAAATGATGGTTATTTTTTATAAAAATAAATAAAATCTGGTAAAAATAGACAATAATTAAGTCAAAAGATTCTAATGTAACATACTATGAAAATTGTAGCTAATGGATTAGACATGTCAAATGAGCGCATTATGATTCATCAATTTTTTGATTAAAAATGAGTGCTTTATAATATTGGTTATAAATTTTTCCATTTTTGCTTTCAATGAAGTTACAAAAACTAAATGTTACTAATTTACGAAATAGATTTCCTCATTGAGTGAATTAGTAGGTCAAAAATCGAATGACTTTTATTGCAGTCAACTATATATAATCAATTTGAAGTTTTTGAAGATTTGTGAAAATAACTTTACACGAAAAATGTAAAATAAATAGTGTCATATATTGTGATAATCATAAAGCGGTGGACATTTCTAATAATTAATGAATGATTAGTTATTGATAAGCAGATTTTCCTGATTTATTCGATTTTTTTAAGTTTTTTTAAAATAATATTTATCTAATATCATATATTTATATAAATTATTTATAATTATCTTATACGAATCAATTTTAAATACATACCGTATTTGTTTAGGTCATAAGTGTTAATTTTGAAATAATAAGGATATATTTGCTATTAAATCTTCGCGCATAAGCACTGATAACTAATGATCACCTTATAACTCGATAAATTTCACTTTCCTTAAATAAATGAATAAAATCAATAAACGGTGTTATCAAATTCAAGTATAAAATATTCTTTAATAACTATTTATTTCATAATTTAAGTTTTTAAATTATTGGGAATTGAAAATATTACAAATAGAAAAACGATTAAACATGAATGCAACGCGACGTAATAAAAGATTTTTGTTCAACACATTAGACTCGTTCGGCACTATAAATCCCATGATCAGTTTGGGAAACATGCTAAAAACTCGTGGACACGATATTATATTTGTTTCCAATGAATCATTCCGTCTAACAATAGAAAATTGTGGTTTTATATATGAAGCTAAGTTAGAAACGAACTCAATCTCAAGTAACCCTCAAATGTTGGCTGAAAATATAATGTCTGCTGGACTAACGACAGCAAAATCTTCGTTGGAAAACATGGAAAATTATAATAAATCCAATTTTCTTTTAAACTTTTTACCTCAACTTCGATCAAATGAACAAAATAAAATAAAGGAATGGATTGACAAATATGCGCCTGATATTATAATCACTCATAGTCTTTTAGCAAGTGCTGAATCAATCAATTCTGGAATTCCATGGGTTGGTATTTATAGCCAAAGTCCTTTAAACTTGTATAACAGCGATTTATTACCACCATTTATGTCGGGTAAGAAAAGGCGAAGTAAACGATCATATATAATAGTATAAAAAATAATGGCATGTTTCCCTAAATATTAAAATAATTATTATATATTTGATATAATCATTAATTAGATTATTGTAAAACAAGAACAACACACTCTCAGAGAGCTATCTTTTATAGGTTAATACAAACTTAAGTCACAAATATTTATTTTTAAGCTAAGATTGAAAAATGCCAAAGAACTCAATTTAGATCCCTTGATTAATATAAGACTGTGGTCACTACAACGGACGGACGCGCAGACAGAAAGCTCTGAGAAAGCGATCTAAAAAATCTCTTGAAATTTTGTTAATTTTATATATCCTTAAGGTTACGCCACAAATGGAGATTCAAGTGATTGGAGAGATTTTCAAGATCTTTTAAAAACAAGCAACGACTTATTGAGAAACGAGATTAATAACTATTACAAACAATATGGGTTTCCCGAAATAAATACTAACTTTCCAGTATCAAAATATCTCAATATATATGCATATCCATTAGAACTTGATTATTCAGATGTAGTAACTGTACCGCGAAATTGGTTCAGAGTTGACAGTTTTACTTATAACCAAATTCGTGATGAGTTTACGGACAATGAGTTTATTTTGCCAGAAAAACTCAACTACAATTTTGGTAAATTAATTTACGTTTCAATGGGCACATTGGGATCGATTAATTTAGACGTAATGAAAAAACTTTTATCTATTTTGTCAAAATCTCCGCATCGTTTTATTGTTTCGAAAGGTCCGCGCAGTTCAGAATACGAGCTGTACGATAATATGTGGGGCGATAGGTATTTGCCACAAACACTGATTCTGCCAAAAGTTGATTTGGTTATAACACATGGCGGCAATAATACAGTTACTGAAACATTTTATTTTGGCAAACCTATGATTGTAATGCCACTTTTCTATGACCAATACGATAATGCGCAGAGAATACAAGAAACTGGTTATGGCATTAGAATTGATACACAATTGTTTACTGAAAGTGAATTATTATCTGCTATCGAAACATTATTAAACGATAAAGATTTAAGTATTAAATTAAAGAAAGTGGTTGAACGTATACAATCGGATAAGAGTTTGAAAAGGGCTGCTGATTTACTCGAAAATCTAAAAATATAATTATAAATGAATATATTTTTTCTTTTACCTATTAAGTATGGAATCAAAATCTATAATTAAAATTTTTTAAAGCTGCAGTGTAGTGTATGTGAACTCCCGTCACATCACTAGTGAATTTTACTTTATTACTATTTTATAGATTTTTCTTATTAATTATAATTACTTACTTGTATGTTCAATAATTAGTTAATTAGTCATAATGCTCATGACTAATATATTCATTACTTTATATTTCAATATTACTTATTAGTTGATGTTTAATACATCAGTATGTTTTCTGTTCTCAATGTGATCACTTCAATATTATATTATCGTTATTTGTAACTCATTGTAAAGTAACTCATTAAACATATTCAGTGCTTATTTCAGTCGTTATTATTTACTTCAATAATTCCTATGTTTTACATGCAATTCAGTTTGTTGGTAATTTGGTACACTTATGTTTCAGTGGTACCATTCATCTTCAGTGATTATTATTCTTCTCCTTGATTAATACCGGTATAGGATACGCGTTACGGCGTGCTATATACTGTCCCGATTACTACTCGTCGTTGGTAAACCTACAGTTCGACTTATTACTAATAGTCAAATACATTACATGCAGAAATATAAATTATTTTAGAATAAATTTTTAAATATAGCAAAGATATTTAAATTAATTAAACATTGTTTTAATTCTCGTGAGTTAGAAATATGCAGAAATATCTGATTAATAGGGAAAAAATGTATACCTGACTTTTGGGTCACAAACTATTACAAACATTTATTAACTTTGAGAAAGAAATTTTTTTTTAAATTTAACAAAAAACATATAAATTTGTATTCAGTTTTTATGATAATTTAAAGACTTGTGTTAAAACATTTTTAATTTATTGGTATATTTGTATTCATAAATTATAATGAAACCTTTTACACCCTTATGATCAAAATATACATTCTTTGTGACTTCACTTGCATTCTAATAGTTATTTAATTAAAATAAGACGAAACAGAATTTCTTACATTAATATAATAATTCTATTGTAGCCTTTTTTGCATTAATTTTTTTAACAATCAAAATATAGATATTTTCTTATCTAAAATTTAACGGTTTTATAAAACATTGTTTTTCATTGTAACTCTAAAATTTGATTTGCATTCGAATACGTTTGTCCGTCTGTCCCTATGTCTGCCAGGATGTTAAGTTGCTCGGCCAATAAATTTAGCACTTTATGTTAAAACAAGATCGATACGGTCATAATATCTGAATTAGCTAATTAAATTATATTTAGTATATGGTCGCTCGCTTTTTTCCTCCGCTCGCTCCCATTTTTTTATATTTTATTTTCCGTTATAAGTTGAACATTGTCAGATAAAATCAAATACAAATCACTTTATTATCGCTTGATAGCGGCATATGCCACTTTAATTATTAATCATATTTTATTATTTTAGCCTAATTTTCCTCATTTTGGCCAGTTTTTTGGTATTTTTTCACTATTTTGAGTCTGTATATCACTTTTTTGACAGCAAATCCCGGCAATATGCCACTCATATTTTAATCTGAATTTCGGCCATTTATTTTAAGGTTTTATTGCTATTTTATGCCTAAAATTTACTGCTTTGGCAAAAAAATGGTATATGCCACTTTAATTATTTATCAAAATTGGTAATTTTGGCCTAATTTCTCCATTTTTGGACAATTTTTTAGACTTTTTTGCTATTTTAAAATGAAAATCACTACTTATACAGCAAAATCTGCATATTATAGTCCAATTTTATTATTAATATTTGTCATTTTTGCCTATTTTAGCCAGGTTTTGGGTTTTTTTTTTGCTATTTTGAGCTTGATAATTGCTGTTTTTGCAACCAATTTATTCTAAATTTTGCCGATTTTTATGAAATTTTGCCGGAATTTTGAACAATTTTAAGACCCTTTTAATGTTATTTTTGAGCTTACGTTTTGTATTTTTGACCCTATTTTTGTCCTTTTTGACCTTAAGTTCCATTTATTAGCATAAGAAAGAAGTCTTAATTCCTTTATAAACATAAGAAATTTGAAAATCAATAATTAGATAGGATTTGCAAGGCTTCGCGCCTCTCATAGTGTATGGCTCTGCGCCTCCCCATAGGATTACATGGTGTATGGCTTCGCGCCTCATGGTGTATGGCTCTGCGCCTCCCCATAGGATTACATGGTGTATGGCTTTGCGCCCCATAGGAATGTATGGGTG
>JAQIXJ010000835.1:0-26675 GCA_034700185.1 Phthiracarus laevigatus | reverse complement strand
TAAGATGAACCAATTAAATACAGATGACTTCCTGCTGATGCTATTTCCACTTTGTTCAAACTTGCACCAAATCTATTAATTTTATTTAGGATTTCTATTATAAATATTATTTACTTTATTTCACAATTTTACTTTATTTATCAAATTATATAATGGCTAAACTGAAAAAAATAATTATTTATCTAACAAAAAATAACTTTTCTAAATTTTTTTATTATTTAGCATCGAAAATTGTCCAGTTGCTCTAAAGAACAACTGTAAACTTGTATGTGCTACAAAGAAAAAATGCCATATGATATATCAGTTATACGTTTTTATTTGTTTTTTATTTTTAGCTTTTTTAATAATTTGTTTCATTTTCGACTTTTATAAACGTAAAATAAACATAACAAAGAATGGCACATTGGCAGAGAACTCACTTATTTTATATTTAAAAATTTATTCATAAATGGGAATCAATTTTTGAAAATATTAAAAAATGTTAACGTCTAAGTTTCCTTTCGACGATAGTTTTGTTTAACATTTAGTTAAACATTTTTCAAGTCGCATTGATTATATGTTGCGGCGTTTAGTTCAATTCAGAATTTGTTTTTAAAGTATAATCAAATTTAATTTTTTTATTTAATTACTTTAGGCCTAAAACCCTATTCTTGCCTGCATTAGGTTAAGTACGCAATTTGAATTAATTTATTTTTATTTTAATTGTATGGTGTATGAAGATGTATGTTATGCTAACATTTAAATGCTATATTTAGGTTTAAAATACTGTAGATTAAAATAGACTCCCAAATTGTTAAAAATTTTAAGCCCGAGCCCGATTTCGGCTCGCTATATTTAGGTCCGACCCGGCCCGAGCCAGATTTTTTTGAAAGTTTCAAAGCCCTGCCCGACTTCGGTCCGATAGGTAGTAACCATACCCGGCCCGAGACCGATTTTAATAAAATACAACATATAATCAAAATTTTGTTTTATTTATTATCATCATAATTTGATCTTAAAAATAATAGTTTATCACTTTATCAGGTTTTAATTGATCTGCGATTTTGTCTATTACTTAGAATTCAGGTTTCACTTTAATTGCATAGTATTCGAAATTTTATTATTTTCATTATTATCCCAACTCTATAATAAATGGATTTATAATCACGGCATTAAACCATCATTCATGAAGCCATTCGAAATGATGGCGAATAATCGTCACTATATCGAACTATTAAATCAAACCGAAACCGAATCATACATGAAACGGGCGAATCAGCTATTTTGGGTGTTTGATGCACTTTTAAAGTATACGGTTCCAATCACTGCTTTCATTTGTTCGTCTATATTATTAGCTATAAAGGCTAATCTTTTGCGATTAATCGTATTCGTAATTCCATGGTCCGCAGTTTATTCGTTTGGTTTGTTTTACGTGGTTATTATTATTTATTATCAAACCCTGTATTTTTATTTGCTATGCTATTACGTGCGATTGAAGTTGAGAAAAATTAATTTTCTTATCGAAATAAATATAAACCAACGTAGCTTTTCGATCGATAAAATTAAACGTTTTTTGCGTTCAATGTATATCGAAATTGTTTATTATAATCAAAATTATTGGTCGCTGTTTATACTAGTTTTCTGAATATTATTATGTATCAAACATTAATTGAAAAAACGTGTTGTCAAAATTTCTTTTAAAATTAACTATCCTAAATAAGCCTTTTTGGATTATTTTCTAATATATCTTTTTCGAAAATTTTATTATTGCTTAAGTTAGATAAAATAGTGGCAAATATACACAAGATTCGGAAATATTTGTTTTAGAATACACCACATTTAAGTTTGATCTTTATATAAAAAGAAAAATAAGCCCTACTTCGACATGGACAACGGAAGACCCAAACCTGTCCACACCCGAAGTATCTTTGAAACCATACAACTTATCCCGGGCACAAAGAAATTAATCGCTGATCACTGAACACAGTCGATTAATCACACACAATAACCTACTGATCCCTTCAACACCAGAATGATTCTGAAACCTATAAGTATGAGCCCTTACTCCAATTGAATGATTACCCCAGGCCAGACTCAGACGAGTGATTATTAAATCAACTTGACCCTTATGATTTTGAATCGAACCGGTAGAATCCCTAATCCCTCTCTACTGATTATGCGACTACGATCAATAGAATTAACAGTTTTTTGCTTTCAATCTATATCGAAATTATTGATTATAATCATAATTATTTATACTAGTATTCTACATATTAATATTATCGATACATTGCATGTTTCTGTATTTAATACTATTTACTAAAATTTACGTATTTAGACTCGTTATCAAATACTGAGAACTTATTTTTATATTCTTTAATAGAACTAACTGTATAATATATAAATTGCTAATTTGGAATATAGCAATAAACATTAAAAAGGAGATTAATAACTTTAACCGCTTATAGCAAATTTAAGTGAGAAGCATTGAAGTATTCAATTAGTTACAGTAATGTTTTATTTCGATGGATTTGGTTATACCACCAGGATATTTTCATAGCTTTATCTATAACACCGTTGCTAATAATAGTTTAATAAAATTAAATTTTTGATATTACCCCTAGAAATTTTTAAGATTTAACAAGTTTCACATAGCTATTTTGTAGAAATAAGTTTTCACAAAACTGAAGTTTGAAATCGTTTAAACATAAAATTAATTTAATTCTTTATAATTGTATGCATGAAACCAACAAGAAATTTTGTTGTTCTTTTTGATAAATACCAATTACCATTTTCATATAATAACATAATACTTACAACTTTGCCACTCAATTCGTTAAAGAATTAAATTCATGTCTCAAAAATTAAATTTACCATATTTTATTGAAGTCCTACAAAAATTAGCATTATTTATTTTCCTATAATTCTTCAAATAAAACTTCCATTAATATAGTATAATGTCATTTGTTTAAATGTATTATTCCAATGAGTTTTTAAATGAAGAAATGAACAAAAATTTTTACTTTACTGATCAGGTTCGGAATTAAAAGTGAAAATCCACCAAAAAATTGAGCTCCAAATTTGAAGCTTAAGAAAATAAATTTAAAAATTACATTTTTCTGTTAATTCACAACGTTTTTTAATTACAATGAATAAAGTAAGAATTTTTATCAAAGTGTTCTCACAACATCAGAATTCCATATAATAATTGATTTTGTTCTCTACTATATTTTTTATCGCATGATTTACGTACAGTATAAAACAACCTTGCTTTAATAAACTATGTATAGTTATTTGTAGTCTATTTTATTATATTCAAAAAATGGAACTATGTTTTCCTACCTCTAGTTAAATTCAGAAGTTTATCAAGTTATTCTGAATGGTTAATAATTTTATTTTTTCTTAATATTTGTCATTATTTAATAAAATATTATTTATATATGCGCTGATCAATGATTGATCTGAAAAATATTACAATAAAATACACTTTTGGTTTTAATTCATTTAAACGTAAATGATAAATTTAGTTCAATATTTTAATCGATTAAAAGCATTGTGTCCCAGAGTTTGTCGGTCTGAGGTAGGCTACGATCTTACTTTTCAAAATTGTAGAGAGGGGTCAAACTACTCGGATTTAAGCGACAACTTTTCTGCCATTGGACAAAAAAAACATTTTAAAAAATTTTCCTATAGAGATGTGATTTTTCATTTTTTAGATAAGGGGTCAACTTTATGAGAAATCCTGTGGGTGAGATAAACCCCCGCCAGCCCTCCTCTGGGACACCCTGATTAAAAGTGTATATTAACTCACAAAAGTGCGCTCCCATTAATAAATGGTTTGGTTCAGTTATATAAATCGTAAATTTTGATAGTATTCCAATTTGCAAATTTCTTATATTATGTTTATCATAACAAATAAATATGCCGAACGATTTGTGGAAAAAATAAATAGAATGACAATAGAGTTAGCTGGAAGTCATCTGTATTTGATTGGGTTATCTCACTTCCCTTATGGAAATAAAACAAGAAAACGAATATTCAATCCAAAATTCGTGTCATCAATTACTATTATAATTTGGTTAAAACTCTTCTTTACATTCTTTATTGGATCGGTAAATGAAAACATTTGCATAATGATTGGTGATTTCGTGTATTACTTGGACATTCGATTCTTCTACAATTGCATCGCTTTGCTAGCAATCAATTTTTCAATTTCATCGCAAATTAATAATATCTGGAATTATAATCACCACATTAAGCCGTCTTATATGAAACCATTTGATATGTTGGCAGGCAAAATTAAGCCAAAAAGCATAGGTCTTTTTAACGATGTTGCGACTCGTTCTTACATTAAAAAGGCAAAAGTTTTATTACTGTCAAATGATATACTCTTCAAGTATTCAATACCGAATACTACTTTTATCTGCGTCTTGCTGTTATTAGGTCTAAAATCGAATTTTATTCAATTATTGTGTTTCGTAATTCCCTGGTCATTCATCTATTCGCTGGGAATGTTTTACTTCTTTAACATTATGTTCTATCAAGTCGCGTATTTTTATTTAATATGCTATTTTTTGAGATTAAAACTTAGAAATATTAATAACTTCGTTAAATCCAATATAAATCACAACCGATATTTAATTAATAATATCAATAAGAAATTGCGATCGATATATATAGAAATCGCGGATTTCAATCAAAACTATTGGTCATTGTTTATGCTTAATTTTTATACTTTAATCGTAATATCGCACTGTATTGTCGCGTATTTAGTATTGTTTGTGAAGTTTATATTAATTTTTCGGTTATTTTTAATTTACTGTGAACTTGGTTTTATTATGTTCACGGCATTACTTCTTAACATCACATCATCGATGAGTTTCGAAGCTAATAAATCTCATAAACTATTGACTAGATTATCGTTGAAAATGATTAGATCAAAGAAAAATATCAGACATCAAATTAAGGTTTACTATTATTTTAAAGAAATACTTCTTTAATTTTTTCACATTTAAAATACACAGTAAAAAAAGCTGTGCCTAAGTTTTGAATCCGCCACGTTCATTTTAGTTTGAAATAATCAAAAACACTTAAAAACTACAAGTACTTTTAGCTCATTTTTATAAATATATGGTCTTTTGATTTGCTAATAATCTGCTTTTGGATTTGTCTCATAGATCAGCGCTATTAATGGTTTTTCCTAGCCTTTGTAGTGCTATTAATAGTCGCGTATTAGGTCACGTAACAAAGCTTCACAGCTACGAAACACATGCAAAAACGTTCATATATCTCATATCTGTATTATCTGATTATTATTTTTATGTTTTATCGGCCAAATCACTTACAGTAACACAGCGGTTTCCATACTATGGTTCGCGACTAAAACAGTGCCATTGAATAAAATACTTGGGTCGACATAAATTTTTTCAGATCGAAAATTTAAAATGTTTAGACAGCTATATTTTTACATATTGTTGTAATCTACACGAGGGTGTCCCAGATCTTGAAGGTCTGGAGAGGGTCTCATTTCGAACGTTTTCAAAAGTCAAAGGTAGGTGTCAAATTCATCGGATTTAAGCGACAGTTTTTGGATTTTTCGTCAAAAAAGTTCCATTTTCAAGAAAAAATTGCGATTATATGACTTCAGATATTCATGGGTGGCGTATACCCCATCCAGACCCTCCCAGCTGGGACACTCTGTCTACATGTACATGTTATTATAATAACAATGCAAACTTGCACATAATTCTTTAGATAAAGATAAAGTAACATTTATTAATGCAAATTTATTACTAATTAATAGAGAGTCAAAAAGATAGCATTTGCTTCTAATTTATTTCATAAATTATAAGCATATAATTATTATATGAGCACGAATTGCATAGTTTGGAGTCGTTTTAGCTCCATTTATAAATGCTAATAAATGCTATTTCCACGAAACCAAAATATTGTCGTTTAAATCTGATTAGTTTTTGGTACCCCTTGTCCAAAATTTTTTTCAATGCTACCAAAAATTCCTAATAACTTAGTTTTCAAAAAACTTTTTAAACTTATAAAATGAACTAAGAGAGATTTAGAATAATGTTAATTTGAAGAAAAAGACATTATATTTTAACTTTTTAGTAAATTTTACAAAATTATAAATGTTATTATTTTGACTCTCTATTTATTAATAAGTGAAGAATGATTAAAATTTTTCCACAATAAACTTTGATAATATTGACTTAATTTTGTCGGTTATTAGTTTTCCTCCAGATTTAAAAAAAATTCAAAGAAAAAAAACTTAATGAACTTTAAAATTTTTTTTGTCTGTAGGAAAATTTTAAATTAACAAAGTTATAAATAGAGTTAATTGTTTACATTTTTTGGTATTTTAGCAAATTTGACACCAAAAAGTAGGCTTTTAAGTTTGTGAATGTTTCTAATTATTTTATAGATAAAGTTTTTTGTTTTAATTTCTAGTTGGCATCATTAATAGAAACTACTTCGGAAAACCGATTCGGATATTGGTGTTGGAAACTTTTTATTATCAACTACTTCAAAACTTTCGAAGTATGTTTGCCTAAAATAAATAAAATATCAAATTTAAACTTCGTCCTCTATATTAACAATTTATAAACACAATTTAATTGTAGATATTGCGCGTGATAGTGGTTCTATTCCTTAAATTAACTGAGATATCACTATATGGTAAAATTTTAATGACATAATTGGTTATAACTTCATAGTAATTATGTTAAAACGATATATTGGTTTGTAGAAAAAATTGGACAATAATATTACTTAAATGTTCAAACATTTCTAATTTCGAATTTCAAATTAAAATAATTATCAGTAGATGTTAAACTTTCTTACTGAAAACATTAGATTTATGAGTCTAAATTATGCATTTGAATCTGTCTGTTTGTCTGTCTATGCTTACGTTTACATATCTGTATGCACTAGCTTGACCTCTGAACTTATATTCGTTAAGTTGTGACATTTTATAAAACTGTAACTATCTATTAATTTAATTAATTTTTAAATTAAAATATTAGTTTATATTATGTTTTATCAATTATAATTGGCAATGCGAAATAAACATTTAACTCTTATTTACAAAATCAATCGCAGGCTTAAAGTAATTATATAAAAGATTTAACATTATATCTTCAACATATAATCAATGCGACTTGAAAAATGTTTAACAGTAAGTTAAACAAAACTGTTGTCGAACTGAAACATACACATTAATATTTTATAAAATATTCATAAATTGGTTCCCAAGTAAGGATATATTTAAAAATATAAGCACAGATAAAACTAATAAATATAGCTCTCTACCAATTTGCCATTCTTGTTATGTTTAGTTTACGATTATAAAAGTAGTCATTTTTGAAACTAGTTATTAAAAAAGCTAAACATAAAAAACCAAATAAAAGTCAATAACTGATGCTTCATATGTTCTGGGCTTTTTTCTTTTGAATATAAAAGCTTACAGTTGTTTACTCAAATAATCGGAATATTTTTACTGCTTTAAAAATTTACTTTTTGCTGCCAATTATTTTTTTATAAAATAAATAGCTAGTTATTCAGTTTAGTTATTATATAATTTGATTCTAATATCGATTAAAATGTGCAAATTAAAGAAAGATAAGAATTTATATCTTCAATTTAAGGTCATAAATCATAGAATGGTTAACTTGAAGCTTATTCTGCAGTTATAAGTTATTACTTCTATGCTTCTTGTTTTCAACTCTATCCACTCATTAAACGCCGTTGATGTTTAATAATATAAAAATTCGAACACGTCTTGCATACCGAAGTAGTGCTAACTTCTCTTTTCATATAAAGATCAAACTTAAACGTAATATTTTAAAACAGTATTTCAGATTCTTGTGTATATTTGCTGCGATTTTATATAACTTAGGCAATAATAAAATCCTTGGATAAAATCCATTAAAAGTCATATTTAGAATATTTAATTTTAATGGAAATTTTTAGCAACACGTTTCTCCAATTAATGTTTGATTGATCAAAATATTTTGTCGTGTTTACAAATAGTTATATACAAATATCGTAATTATAATACAAAGAAAAAGAATATTTAAGGTTTGTATTAATATTTTGAAGTTTTGATATTTTATTATGACTTTATTGCAAATCTTATATTGTTTGATTGTAAAACATTTTAGTTATGGATGCGATTCGAAATATCCACGTAATATAACTTCTAATACTTAAGTTTAAGTATTTTATTTGAAACAATAATTTACTTATATAAATAAAAATTTGACATTAAGTTAAAATCAAAAATACAAAGTATACTGTTGTGAAAAATTAAATCTGTAAGAGCAATAAGCAGAAACTTTTGCTTTTTTAATGATAATAGTCATTATCTCAAATTTACAACCGAATTTTTTTATAGTACTTAATTTACTAAGTTAATTTAAATTTTTCGTTATTTTGAGCTTTAAGTAAATATGCTACATGGCCTATATTATATGAAAACAAGAACGACACATTCATAGAGGGCTCACTTTTCATAGGTTCATGCATATTACAGTAACAAATATACTTGTTTTTAAGCAAAGATGGCAAAAATTCAAATTTCTTATATAATATAAGACTGCGGACACCGCGACGGACGGGCAGACAGACATTGTCAAATCCACAAGCTCGTCTTTTTTATAAAAAGTGAGCTAATAATTTAATTTTGGGCTCTGAAATTAAAAAAGTTTGTATTAATTCAATTATCCATCAATGCTATTGGTATTTATAATGTTGACAAAAAAATTAATTTTTTTAATTTTCTTCTTAAAATGGTAAAAAAACCGACAGAATGACATCAAAGATATTAAAAAATGATTCAAACAACCACTTATTTACGGCATTATTGGGCTTTTCTGGGTTTAATTTTACCTAACTCGACTGTTGTACCGATTTAGAAGTTCTCATCAAACAAATTAAACTAAACTAGTTTACTCCGTTCATCCCTAAAAGATCTCCAATTAGTCCAAGTCTGACTACTATTCCCAACAATCCAAAAGGTAGTTACTAATTAATAAATTAAGAATTTTGAATTTTAATGAATACTCAAGATTTGTTTTTTATATAATATTAGATATCTTTGTTAACTGAAAATTTCATAAGCCAAATCGATTCTATTTGCATCAAGAAGAATTTGATTTAAGTTCGAAAGTGCCTTTTGAGTTCCGTTTAATGATTGTCTACTAATTTTTAGATCCTTTACTAAATACAAGAATTGTCGTTTATTTAAAATTACTAGATTCAAAACTGTAGTTCATTCTTATTTACTGCTAATCAGTAATAATTAAAAATTTTTAAGAAACTTCCAAATCCAAATCAAATGTATCTAAAAACTCTACAAATTTTTGATCTGTACCACTTTCTCCTTGTTGTTCTGCATCTGCAACTGTCCCTTACGGAAATAATTGATTTTGAGACGGTATTGACTCAGATACAGGCTGTTTTCGAGAGATCTTTTCTCCATTAAGTGATATTTTCGTTTAGAGGGGTAGCCCTAGATGCTATTTTAAAATTTAATAAATCCTGTTTAAATTGTAGTACATATGACTCCAATTTATTGAAAATTTTTATTAGTATAGTAGTGTTGCGCATAGCGGTTATAGACGAAAACAAAGCATTAATGATATTACCTTGGGTTTCTGAATAATAGTAGTCAAAAAGATACAAATCGGATAAATGCTCCCATACTAGGACGAAATTTTTGTCTATTACTAACTAATATTGCTCCATCTTTTCCATAAATGCGGACAAAAGTTTATTGGTATGGTTTACAAAGTTTGTCAGGCCTAATAAACTTATTGTCAGCAAAATAGTAGACTTGCTGTTTTTTTTATAGTTGGAACAAAAATACGACGTAATTTGAAATTCTGTTGAACTTGCTCATATGTTGAAGTTCTTTGAATAAATAAACCCTACAGGCATTGGTCTAAATTCCAACTTAAAGGAAGACGGAATGGATCCCTTATTCTAATTACATGTTTCCATTTATAGTTAAATATTAAACTTGTTCTTTTAATTTGTTAAAGTGTATTCTATGACAAGAAGTGTTTCCTGGAAAGCGCATATCATTTAATTAACTATTCATAGTCTTAGTGTGTGTATACATTGTTAAGGATAACTAAAATTAAAATGTATTTTGAGGAATCAATTAGTATATTACTTACCACCTCCACCATAAATGTGGTGTTACATTTGTTACTTAGAAAACTATAAGGGATTTATCTATTGAACTAAATGACAATAGAAGAAAAATATGTAGAAATTTGCTATGGGTGATAGATTTCCGTGCGTATCTATTTAAGTTGTGCGATTTTACGGCTAAATAAGCCTTAATGTACGCTTCTCTATTTCCTTACAGGCTTGCTGGCATAGATACTAAAATGTCCCATGAGGACTCTCTGCCCGAAGGTTTTGTAAATTAATCGTGCAAACGGACGGAGTATAATATTTATTGACGCGGCTCTACGCTGCTGGATAGCAAACTTGATGTTGTGTTTATCCAATACTTCAGAAAAACTTTCAATTCTGAACAAATCTCAACGGTATTGGGTTCTCTGATCAAATTTCCAGTTCAATAAGGGATCTACAATAGAAAGAGAGTATCTCACTCGATATCGAATGACGTTTATAACTGAGCTGTAGTTATTGTTGGATCATGGTTTTAAAATTTAACCTATTCATCCGAAAACCTATCACTCTCATTCTATGGTAGACCACAATGGCGCTGTAGCCCAGCAACTTACACTTAAATACTATAACTTGGCTTACCTCGAGATGTAGTTGATACAGCGTTTAGTATTATCAAATATTCATTGAATTTATTAACGAATACAACTTAGCGTAACAATAATTATAAAAAGAATAGGAACAATTGTTGTTTACATGTTACCACTGTTTATATGAGTCTTATGAAAAGAACAAAACATGAGCTGAATCAGCTCATGTATTGTTTAAATCGTATTAATCTGTTTTGTATTGCGGTGGTCTGTTTATTCCTATTAAATATGGGTTATCATATACTGACCTACTTATAAGGTCCGTAAACAACTAATGTTCAAGTCTTTTAGCATTAATAGTTGAGATTGTTTGTGTGTGATTTATTAACTTGTATTGGGATAACATTGTATTGTGATAACCTTAGCCATAGGGACAACGTTATGTATTAAGAAAACGCTATCCATAGTAATAACGTTATGTATTGTTATAACATTGGATTGGAATAACGTTAAATATAGGGATTAAGATACGGATTGAAATAACGTAATGATTGGGATAATGTTGGCCTTAGGAATAGGGCTGATAGGGTGTTTGTTCATCATTTTTTCTTAATTCATTGATCTCAAGTTGGAGTTTTCTTATTAAATTTTCTTGTTTTAAGATGATTGTGTCTTTTTCTTTTACAATGTTCCTTAAAAAGGAAATGTTTGTTGTAATATTTATCGCCATCTTGATTTCTTTATTAGATAATATAATAAATTTAAATTTAATTCCTTATGAAATTAATAACCATGGTAAAACAATAAAAATTCTAAACAATTAATCACTAATAGTTCTGATTATGTCGGATCTTATGAAATAAATGAAATTTCAATAAACTCTTGTCAAACTAAAACAATCTTAGCTCATAATAGCAAGCATAAAATGAAATAAATCACTTATTTTTAAAAAAGTTTTGAAATAGTTGCTGCTTTTTAGTTCTCTTTCAATTACTAACAAAACTATTTTTTCAATTATTTCGTTTTTTATTTATCCAATTTTTATGGATTCTTACATCAATAGTTTTTTACGGTGTAGTTTGTCTCCATTAAAATTTTTCCTTTAATTTGTTTTTAAACAAAAATAGAGTCATTCCACTTTTAGCATTAATCGGTAAATTTTGTAAAATCAGTTACAACTGTGTTTTATTTACTTAACAGAGTACATTATAACAACAATTGTTAAGTAATTAATTATTTGTATATGTTTTGTGCCTTAATTTAATAAAATCTTTGTGAAAATCTAACATGTATTATTTCTTACAATTTATTTAAGATTGTCTATATTTTTAACACTTATTGAATGTAGGAAATTTTCTAAAATAATAGCGGATAGGTTTTATAAGTAGATTTTGAATTTTTCAAGCAATATACTCAATATTTTTAATAATGTTCCTTTCGTTAAAATTATTGCTTATCGTATTGTGACATCTAGCAATACTAGATACATATTTTAAATCGATTCTTTTATTCCATTAAAAAGTTCAACAAGCACCCATTAAGTTATCATTACCTAATGACAATCCATTACAAACCCACTGAGATATCAATTTCTAATTATATTGTTATAAGAATCCATAGTGATATCATTACACATATTCAATTTCTATTCTAATAAATAAAAACATAGTTTTGCAAGCTACTTGATAATAATAAAATTATTCGGAAACATTTATTTGAATAATGAAAGACTTAATTGTATTATTTTGAAATCGTTAGAAAAAAAAGTTAAGAAAAAAACCAATAAATATAAAATTATCGATAATAAGCTTTATCGTAGTTATATTAACGAAAATAATACTATTCAGTATTTGTTATGCGCTCCAGTAAGTTTAAGAAATGATATTATTTGGAGTAAGCACGCAGACGATACTGCAGCATATCTAGGGTTTTTTAAAACCTGGATTAACATCAGAAAAAGATTTTATTGGCCAAAAATGGAAAAGTCAATAAGACACTTTGTCCAAGCTTGTACAGTATGTCAATCTCGAAAAAAGGATAAAACTAATATAGGATTGCAACAATCCTTTGAAGTTGGAGAACCTTTTCAAATGATTGGTCTCGACGTAATCGGCAAATGAATAAAGTGGCTCAGAAAGATCAGTATATTATACTAGCAGTTGATTATGCAACGAGATATTTAGAAGAATAAGTCCTAAACAACATCAGCTCTAAATAAGTAGCAAATTACTTTATATATAACGTGGTTCTTAGACTTGGAGCTTTTGAAAAAGTATTAACAGACTTGGGAAGACAATTAATATCTCAGTTTACTGAAGAAGTGTTTAAAGTTACCAAAACAAAGCATATTAAAACTTCCTGTATTGCGCCAACCACAAATGGGTGTGTTGATTTAGTAAATCAAACTATAAAGTCTGTTCTATCAAATTATGAAAAATAAAACCAACATAACATTAAAAACATGTCGAAAATGCTATCGGACTAATCAAATAACTTTACAGTTAATTTATCGGAACAACTCGTTTTTTGTGTCTGCATATAATAACATTTACAGAGCTCACTTAAAAAAGCTCCTTTCAAACTTGTTTGCGGTAGATACGTCAAACTACCGATAGATATTAAACTTGGATTTCAATCTAATTTCAAACTTGGCCAAGATTACGTTGAAAAGTTTGAAACTGCTAGAGTACTAGCAAAGAAGAATTTAAAAATTGCGCTAGAAAGGCAAAGAAGAAACTCTAATAAAACACATTGCGATGTTAAATTTAAATAAAACGAATTAGTGCTGCTTAAAACACCACAAAACACGTTAGGAATTTATGACAAGTTGACTTTCAAATTAAAAGGGCCCTATCGAAGAATGAAAAGGACATCTCCAGTAAATTACAAGATCTGTGAAGAAGAAAAATTAAAGAAAACGCAGAATGTCAACGTTAGAAGATTAAAAAAGTTTATTAAATAAATAAAATAACATTAATTGCAGTATTTGAGTCTTAACGGAAGGGTGATGTGTCATCTAGAAATACTAGATGCACATTATATACCGATTCTTTTATTCCATTAAAAAGCTCAACAAACACCAATTAAGATATCATTACCTAATGATATTCCAATACAAACCCATTGAGATATCATTACCTAATGATATTCCAATACAAGCCACTTGAGATTTCATCTAATAATCAATTATCATGTAAGGCAATACAATAAACTGTCAATTAAGCGGCCTTAAAGAACTTCGCCAATTTCGGATTAGACATGGATGTCCTATGTTTACAATTGGAATCCGTAAAATAAATAATGATGCAGATAATTGATATTGATAAAGGAATGGATTAGTTGTTATACATAAGTGAATAATTTAAAACTATAATTTAGTTAAGTAAAGAATACCAAAAAGGATACGATTAATTATGATGATATTGAAAACAACACATGAAGTCCTGATCGAATTATCACCTCATGCGTAAACAGATGCTCGCATGATTAGACCTAAATGACAATATAGAAAATTAATATATTATTAATCCTTTTAATAATCTGTATTCAATAACCTAATTCCCAGTAATAGATTACTAATCTTATTTACTTCCTTTAAGACTCACAAATATAGAGATGAATTTAATTAAAAAAGTTCTTAATTTCATATTAACTAATTTCTGTACGCTATTAAGATTTTATCAATAAACTATTTTAAAAATTCAACCGATTGATCGATTCATTTCAAACTAGGTAAGCCTTACATTAATATACTAAAATTAGTTTTTTAGGCCGCTGGATAACAGCGGTAGTGTGGCTTCAACTAGGAGAGAGTAAAACTGTAATATAGGCTACGAGTCAAAATGATTTTAAATCAAAGACTTGTAAAAATGACTAAAGGTTTCAAACCGACAGTCGTTTCTCTTTAAATCATTATGACTTTAATGAATTGGAAACTTTCTCGTAGTTGAAGTTCAGTGGTTTGAAGTGGCAAATTTAAACCGGGGAGTCTGGGACTGTTTTGGATCTTTAGGTAGTAATACCTGAAATCCGATGAAGTCTTAGTCACCACAATTTTGTTGCAGGGTTTTTCGAGAGGCGGCAGTACAGCCGTTAACAGGCTTGTTATCGGGCAATTAATATTAAGTTAGATATATAACAATTTTAAGTAATTTAATAACTACATTAAGAAAATGTCGAAAACCGAAAAAATATTATTGAATGGAAATTATCAAGAATTAAAATTAAAACCAGATAAATTACAAAAACTAAAAGATTCAAGAAGAATAGATCCGAGAATAATTGTGTATAAGTTAATCAAAGCCTATCATTTAAAGTCAAAAA
The DNA here is from genome assembly GCA_034700185.1 of Phthiracarus laevigatus. Lineage (NCBI taxonomy): Eukaryota > Metazoa > Arthropoda > Arachnida > Sarcoptiformes > Phthiracaridae > Phthiracarus > Phthiracarus laevigatus. The sequence continues at coordinate 11,628 of JAQIXJ010000835.1, read as the reverse complement.
TCAAAACTTTCAAACATCGAACTAATTTTACGAATAAAAATAATAAAGAATCGTATGTTTTCTTCATTATAACAGAATTGAATATTAGTGGATCAGGTCGAGCAAGTTCTCTTAATAAAGCTAAAAGACAAGCAGCTCAAAATTTATTACGGTCTTACCGATTTAGAATTAAGTTTAATTAAATAAAACGTAAAATTATAAATCATAAATGTTTTATTTTAGAATTAATATAATATAGTATTAAATTTTACATCTAACAGTGTTACTTATTCCTGTGTCTGTCCAAAATCTGGAAGTTAGAAAATAAAAGATGGCATAGCGCACAGAAAATTATTTGTGCTGTTTCCTGTAAGTGAAATTCAAAGTGTAGTTTGTTGTAGGTTCTATAGCAACAATTAAGAAGAGAACATTATTTGCTTTTGCAGACGAATTTTTCTCTGTTAGTGTTTCGTTTAACGCTGTTGGATGTTATTTTTCGTATCAAATTATTCGCTTTGTGTCCATTAGTAAAATTCGAATATCTTCTAATTTGGATGTAATTATGAATGTCCAATACCTTTTTCTGAATAAAGAGTATAAATTAATAACATTATAAACGTAACCATTTATATACTCGTTTTTTTTATTTATCTAAGGTTTTAAAACATTACTCGATTCCATCTCAACTTTTGTTTTGTTTTCAAAAAACACATAATTTTCAGTTTGAACCCCAATCTTTAATGAGCAAATATGCTCAGTTTGAGAACACTCTGATTTTGACTCCGTAGTTAAATCAGTGCTTGTTCCACAATCTGAATATTGTTTAGAGAATGATTTAACAGCTTCAGAAGATTCATTAACATAATAATCCCAAAGATAGAATTATAGTAAGAGTTATTTAAATCAACTTATGAAAGAATAACACTAACCATTGTAGCTTCGCTGTCATAACCTGAACAGTACAGATCCTGAAAAACTTGATAATTCGGACTATTATGCAAAGTAAATGATGAATCCTCGTCTTTGTCATCATCAGAAATTTCTATTATTTCTATGTCGGAATCGTTTCCATTCAGGGTTCAGCAAAAGCAAAATCGGTTCTAGAATTGTTAAGATCAGCGCCAGTATTATTTAGGTTGGCAGTTTCTTCGGTAGTTTTACCTAAACATAATAAAGTTGTTTAAATAATTAAAAACTTAGCTAGGTTATAATTTACCATTCAGACCAAATTGGTAAATTGAATCCAAAATTGATTGTATATCTTTAATATACTTTGAATAAAAATCGGTGATGTTCTGTAAAATAAAATAACCATTATTGTAGAGCTCGAGTTCTTCAGTTTTCGATTCATGAATTAAAACTGGTCTATAACTGTAGACTTCAGAGTCTTCTGGATTCGTTAGATAACGGATAAACTTTAGCAGGTTTTCATAGATGAAGGAATTCTAATACATAAAATTATTTTATTCTTGAAGTTAAATTGATGTGAACTAACGTGTAAAGTATTTTTCAAACAATGATCTGTTTTAGCCTGGTTGGCATTTTTATCCGGATGCGAATTAATTTATATTTGTTTTCTTCTCCGTAAAAGTAAACCCATTATATCCTCTGTTTCTAAAATTTGGTTTAACGAACTTCCAATATATGCAAAGCAATCCCTTAACAATTCATTGGTTACAATTGTGTCAATAATTTGTTTGTTTAATTCTTCCATTTCTAACAAATAAAAAAATTAACTAACATTTTAAATAATAAGATGTAAAATAAAAGATAGAATATTTTGTAACTGTTGGTTATCCAACCACTTGGTTAACAATTAATCAATTGTGATAAACAATATTGCTTGTCATATAATCCTGAAACAAGCAGACGAATAAATAACTAATAAACTGATATCATGTTAAAATTACAAATAATGCTTAACCTTAAATAATTCTAAAATGATATATTATTCTATAGCATAACCATTGGTAAATAAACCGTTGGTTTTCAGAATTATTTATTTAATACAATTTATAGTGAAAAAATTCACTATTTGGTTTTAAACCAATGTGAACTATTGTAATGCCAGTTTATAAATTTAAATCCATATTATAAATTTGTCATAATTCATTAATTGGTTAAAAAAACCAAGGTGAAAATTTAGTAATAGAATAATAAAATATTCAATAATACTGAAAGCTCTTAAACCACTAAAAACATACTTAAGTTACGCTATTACGCAGAAGAGAAAATAAATTCCAGTAGTGTTAAATATAACTGTAAATATAGGTTAATCTCTTATAAAAACTTTATAACTTTAGATGCTAAAGATTACTTACAATATAATTCTCTTTAGCAGAATTAAGTCCTAATGGAATAAAAATTTAGATGAAAATAAAATCTAAGTGATTAAGTTAATAAACTATTACCATAAAATTAAATCTTTCATTATTAATTGTGATTCTTTTTTACGCTTAATAAACTTTAGTATAAAAAATTATTAATTATAAAATGATTCCACACAGTTAATTCAGATCATAATAATTTGCTCATTAGAACGTGTAAAATAAATAACTAGAATTTAGATTTAGATACTGTTATAAAATCACTGGTTTTAATCCAATTGATTAGAAAATTTAATTTTTTGAAACCATTAGTTTTAGAACTTTTGGTTAAATAATAAAAATATTATGATAATATTAAAATAGTTAAACTTCATTTAAGTTGAACATATAAACAGATGAGTGCATAAATAATATAATCAGTACGTAAAAATATTTTACTCTTATAAATTCAATTCAATGTTAATAATAAGTTATATGTACTTAATAGTAAATTATTATAGAATAAATTAAATAGGATTGTTTTATTTCCGCTTAATTTATATAAATAACTTATTCGAAATCAATAGTTTTTACCTGGCTTATAATTAGTTCAAATTTATATTCTTTGAAAAATTTCTGATGACAATCTACCATAAGAAGGGAATTGACAAGTATTAGTTGAGTGCAATCAACTCTAAAGACTAATAAGAAAATTAATAAAATAATTCATACAATAAGCTTATAATATCATTAATATTATTGTTTTACTTTAATAAAAAGAAGACCTATATTTATATATCTAGGTTATCAAACCAATGAGTTTTCATTAATTTTTCTTATCATTTTATTCTTATGTTTGAATGTAAAAAAGTTTTTAGATAATAAAATTATCTTATCTGTCAGCTACTTATTCTTATAATTGTGGTAATTAAACACTGCGGATAATTAGTTATATAATATAATTAAGAATAATTGATTTAAAAATAAATAAATGTTTAACAATTCTAAAATTCAAATCCGTTTGATAAGTAAATTCAATAGTTTGAAAGGTATATATTAGCCGAAATGTAACTTTTTGTTAAATATTAAATAAGTAAGCTACGTTTTTAATATAACAATATTTGAATGACGATTGATTGATAATATTAACTTCGATACAAATAGATTTTTTTCAAACAATATTAATAACAATTAACCTATAATATAGTACCCTATTAATGCCTTAATTAATAAAAATTAGTTTATTTACGTGTACTATAGATGAATAAACTTTTAATTTCTGCAAAGTAATAACATGTCTTATAACTTAATTTAAAGTTTTAATTTAATAAAAGCATGAATTCGCAAAAGTATGTGTTGTTAAACCATTCAAGTTATCTCAATTATGTTTTATCTAAATAATATCAACATATTTGATATCGTAGTTTAAAAAAATTATTTGGCTTCTTTAATAAATAGGATTAAGTTATCTAATCACCAGCTTTTATTTTTCCCGTAATTGCAGTAATGAAACTAAATAATGACCTAAATTTTTGTTTAAAATAATAACTTGTATTAAGTAAATAAAATTAATTCTAATGCTGATGTTAATTAATTAATACTATAGTTTTACAAAATTTCAAATAATTTTATCAGGTAGCATTATAGAAAATGTATGGGTAAAAATAATTAATATTTTGTCACTATTCAAGAATACAATTTACCTATAAATAAATAATAAAACATAAATAACTCGAACACTTTGACAAATTAAGAATGAATTAATAAATTACAAGAACGGCACATTCATAGAAAGCTCACTTTAGTAATTAGTAAGTATTTGCAATCTTATAGTATAAATTTATTAATTAATAAGTCAAACATGCAAATGACAATTTACCTTTATTTTTATAAGTAATCCCTTTATAGACATAAGACTGCGGAAATACAGATAGACAGACAGTGTTAAAAACTTAAGCTCTATTTAAATAAATAATTAACCATACCCCATACCTTTAATTAGCAGTAAGTTCAATAAAACTTTTAAAATAGTAGTTATCACGAATTAACAGAATTCACTTTCAAAAATAATAATTGAGACTTATTATAGCGTAGTTATATAAAATTGTAAAAAGGTTTTGTGGAATAATAAAAATAAGATAGTATGTAAGCGAACGATAAAATGAAATTTAACAAGTGTTTAAAAGTTTATCATAACAAAACATGGGAACATTAGATAGCAGTTGTTACCTATCTTATAGAACATTATGAAATTTTAATTATTTGCTATGAGATAACTAATTGTATTACTTGAGAAGACAAGCTTATATATTATAAACAATTAATAATTATATTTATTTAACTGTATTGACCTTACATTTTTGGAAAGGCTACGCCTATAATTTAATATATAAAAGTCTGTACGCTTCTAAGTAATAAGTGTGTCTCCTTTAGTGACTAATATTCTATGATGTTTCAAACTGATTTTTAATTAACCCACTTGTAGTATTATACATTTGAATGTTTAGACTATATACAGAGAGAACTTATACAACAGAATAATTTATGATATATTGGTATTAATTAATTTAATTGAAGATAGAGCTTACGTATCAGTTGTACAATGTTTGTCCGTCCATCAGTATTTTATGATCGGCATCATCTCGACTTGTAAACAATATTGAATTTTTATTTTCAGGGACAGACATTTTGTTTCATATGAAAATATTTACTACAATTTTTCAATCTAATATTATCATTGCATAATTTAAAATTATTTATTTTGTATTTTAAAATAAGTAGTTTGTCTTTACATCTACTAAATATTAACAATAATTTCTTATAACGAAAAGGTTTAACAAATGTCAAGTTTTACAGCAACTTACACTTATCTGCTAAGAAATATAATTGAACAAAAAGATCGTATATTAGAACGACAATAGAACGAGATTAAGGAAATCAAAAATGAATTAATTGAACTTAAATCGTCATTAAAATCCTCAGAAAGTGAAGCCGAACTATCATATACCCCAGCCTATTTACCGGATGTTCATGAAATGTGTAATGAGCTTATTCGAAATCTGACTATAGCCAAACTTCGATGGTAGAAAGCGTTTAATGAAATTAAAGAAGAATTTGCCACTTTAAATCAAAGAATAAACGAGTGCCGATCAAGTAGAAAAAATGACAGATGAATTAAATAGATTATAAATACAGTTATTTTATACATTTTTGATTCAAAGATACATGTTTTACTTTCGTTCTGTTATACTAAGAATAAAATGAATAAGACTTCCGGTTTTTTTTGACAATTTTTTTTCTGTGTTAGTAAATGAATTTAAGCAGAAATGTTAAATAGGATAACTTATTGAATAAAATAATGAATTAATTACTTATTAATCTAATTTAACTTAACATTTAATCATATTAACTATTATCATAATCACGTCAAACTAAAACTAATAGTTTAACAATAGAAATGATATTGTTATTCCAGTTTATTTATTCATAATATATCTAACTATAAATGGAAAGACAATTTACGGAATAGACAATTATATTATTATGAAGAGAACCGAACTGAAGAAATTTAACTCGATTACAGATAGATTTAAACTCTATAAAGTCGTGTCAAGTCAATAAACTAATAGTAACGCAAAACAGATATTATTAGAAGATCTTAAAAACTTTGAAATGGAAAACTCGAACGTATTTTTTGACGAACAACCGAATCTTGAATTCAGAAATGAAAAAGAAAACGATTGGAGCAAAAAAGAAAATATCTTTTTCAAAACACAAGAATACTTGTTAAATACTGCATCACATGGCCTAAGTTTCGAATATAAAAGACAAGCGTTAATTTTCACTGATTGCTGGTACCAATTTTTCTCAATAAAATTACCTTTCGAGAGTATGATTTTTTCGTTTTCAAAAATGCCACTTTTCAACTGTACTTATTTGACTAATGAGATTAAGACTGTTGCGAATTTTGCTAATACAATCACACAAAAATATAAATAGCCGATTTCAGATCAAATAAACGATAAAGAAGACGACAAACTCATAATGGTATATTTAAGAAAACCATGTAAAGTATAAGAAAGTCGAGTTAATAAGATTTTAGAAACTACTTACAATATTACAATTCAGTCTAAAAATGACTTTAAGAGCGATTTAAAAAGAGTTAAAATAGAGCCAATAACTTTAACCATTTTAGCCGTAGCTGCAGTGGCCGAAATAATCGGTGGAGGAGTTGGTACATTTGTCTCAAGTAAACACAGCTCAATAGAGCTTTTAAAAAGGATTGATCTCATAGAAGAATATTTATCAAGTTCTAATAAGAACATTGCTATGCTTACTGAATCCATGATTAGTTTTTCAAAGTTAGTATTAAAAGAAAACTAAAATCTTGAACATAAGATGGAGATTATGATAAATGCAGCTGTTACTATAATCAATGATAATTTAAACATACTAAAAACTAACTTATTTGCAGTTCAAGAATCAACACGTTATCAACAAATTCTATGTAGTATGAAACACATACAATCTTTACGACTATCGAATGCGCAAAATAGTATGAATGTCATATTAGATGTTTCACAGGACTGGATATTAGATTTTTCAAGGATTAAAAAGAGGATATTTACCAACTAAACTTATAAGTAAAGATCAATTATTAAAAGTGTTAACTATAACTCAAAGGAAATATAATGGTTACTTTGATCTTGGTATACCAGCAGACTCTCTTGATTTATACTACAACCTATCTTTAATGCCTTTTATCCTTAAGAAAAACGGTGAAAAAATAAGCATACATCTACAAATTCCATTGAAACGAACATTGACCGAAAATTTATACAACGTTTTCGCAATTAATCAACAACCGTTCCGATTGAAAATGATACAAAACTATTCGACTATCAACGAAAGAGTGATGAGAATCTGATATCATTTAAAGAGTTCACATATATCTGATTAGTCGACTCACAAAATGAACTGAAGAAACAAACAAAGTTTGAAAATCTAATTTGTGAACTTATTGGCATACGAAACCATCTGAAATAATTAAATTTACTTCTTCCTGTGACAAAGCTATTTTCAATTGGAATCCCGAAAAAATTCCAGACTGGTGCAACTTTATTGATTCTTCATTAAGCGAATACCGACCTATCAAAGATGACTATAAGAAATATGTAATTCATAACCAAGTTGTTCCAAATTAATTAATGAAATGTAAAAATGTTGAATTTTATGAAATATATTTAATGAACTGGTCTCAGATATTCGAGACGACACCTGGATGCGAGATAATAATGTCTTCAATAAAGCAATCCATTTTGGCGCCGTTTCTAGCTCCACTAATAGACGAAACTGCTATTGTTTATGCAAACCAATATAAAAGTATATTTGATAAAGTAGATGATGTGTTAGAAGAGAAAATTAATTTTACCACCAAGTCTCATACTATTAATGAAGAGTTAAATACTACCGATTTTCTAAGGCAAATTAAAGTTATAATGAATAATGAAAAGCTTACTAATATAACCGAAACGTTTATAAAAGAAATGAATGATTATAAACAACAGCGTAATTTCATTGAAGGATTTACTAAACGCTATAGCTTAGAATTCTCATTTTGGACAATAATAAGCTTTATAGGTGATACAATACATCCCTTAACATCTTTATTTGTTATCTTTGGATTATTTTCTTTTTGTGGATATTTAAATTATTTTGGATCAGGTATCCTAATAAGTAAAGCATAAAAAGCAGATGCTTTGAGTATAATCTCAATTAAAGTTTGGCGTGAGATATGTTATGTAATACTAGTTATAATATGCATAGAACTTTACAGCAACTATAGCCAACTTTCAACTTTTTAAGCATCTGACAATCAGATAGCTTAACCTTTCTACGTTAAAGTATAATAACAACTTAACCAGAAATCTTAATCTAGACACAACAAGCAATAATCTTATAATTCTTTTTATTACAAACTTATTCCATATAATTTATTAAAAATAACCGTAAATAAATTTATTCTGATTACTAACAATTCTGAATTATATTATCCCTTTATCTAATATTATTAATTATGAAAATAATAATTTAAACTATTGAATAGTACATCATGGGCCTTATAGTAATTTAATTTACAGTAAAAGAATTTAAGTTATGCATTTCTACTTATTTTTTAATATGAATTAAAGATTTTTTAAATTATAATTCCCTTAATTTTCTTAAAGTTTCCTTAAATAATAATAATCAGAAATTAATAAAACATTTTTTTTATCATTCAAACTATCTGTTGGATTAGAACATATGTTTTAATTCTCATTTATCTTCGTATTATTAATACGATTAAGATGAACTAAATGAATAATATGAATTAAAATTAATTACAGGCCTAAAAAATAAGCATTACTGTTTTTTGACACAATTTATTTTTGACAATTTAATTTTATTGCTGTACACTCAGCTCTCTAGTTTTGGTAATTTTAAAAAATCAACTATTAAAAGCACTTAAAAGAGCACATCAACATTCTTAAGTAAATTGCATTATGTTTTAGAATAAGAACATTAAATATTTTCTTAACTAAATTTATTTTCTTTATTTTGATATTAGTAGATTATAATGAATGGCCGCTAAAGTATCTAAAGAAACTATGATTATAGTATGAATCTATATATTCAAGCTAATAATTTTAAAAATTTATATCTTCAAGTGTATTATACCGTAACATCAATACATTCTCTTTAAAAACTACAAATAAATTATTAAATATAATTAGCAAACTCGATAAGCAAACACTCATTAATTAATTTAACATAATTCTGATTGATTTATGCACGTTCAATGTATAATCATTTTATAAATTTTTATTTATTTTCAGGAAATAAATTATTAATTTTTTCAATGGTTAAGAAAATTCCTGAATATACGCAAAACGATGTAAAAAACCTGATAAAGTCAACAACATACTTGAGACACTGGTGGACCTTTATTGGCTTAACCTTTATTATACTCGATTCCAGTTTAGAAATTATCAACTTATTAAAAGAAAGAAAACACATCTACTTTTTCCAAATTTCCGAATAAGAAGTCGAATTAATCTAATCCAGATTACTATGGTCAGCAATCTATAAAGGTTTAATATTTAACTGCATTAGTTATTAATTATTTTGGTATATATATTTTTTAAAAGATTTCTCTAGTTATTGAAAACTTTATCAATTTGATCAGATTTAACTTACATCCTGAATAATAAGAAATAAGTTCAGAAGTATCTTAAGAGTTTCGAACATTATCCTTCTTTACAGACAGGAGTTTTTGGATCATTTGTTGAATTTTTATAATACTCTGAAGAACATAAAATAATTTATAATTATAGCAAACAGAATGGTAGTTATTTCTTTTAAAAATAAATTTTGAGCTCACTTTGACAAAGTCAGCTATTGGATTTGCAATGTCTGTATGTCTGTCTGTAGACTTTTTTAGCTCACATAAATCAGCCAAAAATGACCATAATTGTGTCAAAAATGTGTCAAACTAGTGTTAAAAATGACTAAAAATTGGGCAATATTGGCTGATATTTAAGCAAAATAGGGCTTAATTTGGGGTAAAAATAATTAAAAATGGGGCAATAATGGATGATATTTAGGCAAAATAGGGCTTAATTTGGGGTAAAAATGACTAAAAATGCATCTAATTTGGCTTTAATAGGGGCGAAAAACGGCTTTAAAAGGTCAAAAATGACTAAATATAGGGAGTTAAATTGTTATTGTCGGGGAAAAGATGAGTAATATTTGGCGTCACGCGTCTTACTATTTAAACTAAAACAAGTTATGACACGCTCCAAGTTAGGTCTAAGAGCACAATTTTGATGTAACCTCGTCGACAGCTAAACTACAAATGATTAAAAATGTCCTTAACACTTACTGTAGTACTTTTTATAACAATGTTTTAAAGCACATAAAAATTTTATCGAAACAATAATAAAGTTTTGTTTGTTTAAAAATTGAAATCAATAATGTAAACCAACAATAGATTTAAAGCCAAAGTGAGCTCATTACTAATGTTCATTCTTGTTTTTGATTGTTTTCTATTTAGAAAATTTGATTGGCGCTAATGTACGAGCAACATCTAGCCTATCTTACGCTTCGAATAAGGTTAGCTCTTCAAGTGCTCAATCCGTTTCATTTCAAACTACTTCAATTGCCGAATCCGAATCCGTTTAAACCACAACTTAAATTTCTGATATTTTTATACTAACAAAGGACCAGTTATTATTAATTTTTCCGATGGCGAATCAGAATCCGATATCGAATGTTTTAAGGGAACTTAAACTGAAATTTATGTCATTTTTAGATAAGTTAATGGTTCCGATTTTGACAGTGACGCTACAATTGTATTAAAGAATGTTTATATTTTTACAAACCAGTTATACTTCAATAAAAAAGTTTTTTAGATTACAGTTGAAACATATGGAATCAACATACCAAACAACAGGAAACAGTTAGATGCGGTTTTAGAACCCACTAATATGGTTCAATAATAATTTATTTACTGAATAAGTGTTAAACTTAATTTAATTTTAGGAAAAAGGGAAAGCTGATACCATATTATCGGTTATACAACCTTTTGATTCTATAACGGACTCTAGTCAATCAGTTTTACAACCCATTACTCCATTACTGGTAAGAATTAATACGGTAAATTTTATATAAGAATCGGTCCACGGCCAATAAGTTACTGGTGCTTCTTCAGATAAAACTGGACCACAAAGAAATTTATACGCTAATTTAAAAGAAACTCTTAATATGAGAGCGACTAAAGTAATATTGTCTACTCAGAATTAACCAAATGGATTTTTTAAATTTTTTTGCAGACAAAAGAATTATTATTTCATAACTATTGTCAAGTTAAACTGTCTGGGAATTGGTTGAATTAGCAGAAGGCAATGATACTAAAAAATTAAAAATGTTTAAAAAGCAGAACTATAACGGGCTATTCAGAGGATTTCTATTGCCGTAACCAATTTTGTACTATGTAAGATTGTAAATTCAAGATTATATGCAAACAAAAATATTATGCACATATTACTCACCCCGCATTTAATATCGTTTGTGAAAAATGCGAAATTAGATTCAATTCTTTTGAGAGCTTGTGTAAGCACCGTAACAATTTTAACAAAAACTAAAATAAGATTGTATTTTCTTTAGAACAATATTAAATATTTTTTATTCTATTTTTTAAATATTTTTTCTATTACTTCGAAATTATTAGAAATCCAATAGAATATACTGTTTTTATTTGCTTAATTTTATTTAAGAGTTTTTAATTCTTTAAATTTAATAATGT
>JAQIXJ010000834.1:0-26696 GCA_034700185.1 Phthiracarus laevigatus | reverse complement strand
ATTTTGTAAAAAATGAATGCGTTATTAATTGATGTGTAAGTGCACGACTCTATGTAAATTGCAGTGTGTATGACTATGACAGTATAAATCTGAGAGTATAAATATGATAGTGTGGATGTTGAGAAGAGGCACTTATAATGCTATTTTAACAGATTTTTCGCCCCTATTTTTTAGGAGGGGTCTCACCACCTCGAAACCCCCATACTTAACCTCCTTTATTCAAGATGAATCCATTGATATAGGTGTCGGGGGGTCAGTCCCCATGGGGAGGCTTCTATAAAGGTCTTCACTGGCACAATGACAGAAAAACTTTGTTATTTATATTAAGTTACCGTATACTCTAATTTAAATTTGAGTTGTAATGATAATAATAATACCGGCAAATACCAACTTAATGTATTTCGTGAAAACTTTATTTTACGAAATTATAACATTTTTACATTAAAATTTAATGATGAGAAATTTTGAAGTGGAATATTTTGTAATTTTACGTAAATTCTCGTAAAAATTTATAAAATTTAGTAAAATAAAGTTTTCACGAAATACATTAAGATTTTTAAGGATGAATTAACCCTATATTTTAATATTGTCAGACGCAGTGTCATCTTGTGTTCAATATTCTAAATAAAAACATTTTATCAACAATTTAAACTCCCATAAGCGTTAAAATCAAGTGACTCCAACTTTTTCGTTTTTTAATACATTTTTTAATCATATTTTTACCACATTTTAATTTTTAACATAATTATCATGATTTTATAAGAAAACTCATAAATCATTTTCCGAAAACAGTAAACCAAAACTATTTTACTCAAACATATTTGGATCAATAGAGCACGAAAATATGGAACCGTTAGATAACGAAAGTTATCGGCCAATGGTTTGTCATAATATTAATAATATATTTGTTTCATTAATTTTATTTAACAGCCAACTCTATAATAGACAGGTTTGGTGTACTTATTCAACCTAATAGTAGGCACGGGAGCGCTTACTATGCCTAAAGCTGTATTGAACTCTGGATGGGCTGTGGGTCTAGTGGTTATCATTATTCTGTGTGCCATCAGTTACATAACCACTACGTTTGTGATCGAATCCATGTGTTTAGCGAATGCCATTATTAAGTACCGAAAATCCCGAGAGATGGGTATTTTATATCCCCAAATATAACCGAAATTATCTGATACTATTGTTTTAACTCATTTCCAGTCGTTAATGATTCAGAACCTGAAGAAGATAATGAACAGGCAATCGCTAATACTAATAATAGTTCGGTAAACAATGTCGAAAAACTGCCACTTCTTCAAAGTGAGACGAATGGCGATAACGAATCGATTGATGGTTTTTTCGAAATAAACCAAAGAGTAGAATTGGGGGAAATGGCTAAAATGTTCTTTTCCAATATTGGACTCAAATTATTCTATACATGTATTATTGTTTATTTATTCGGAGATCTCGCTATATATGCTGCAGCTATCGCTAAGTCCTTAAGAGATGTCACCTGGTATTGTAATTATATTATTTTTCATGCCTAGCATTCCATTTTGTTCATAATTTATATATAATTTCAATATTTATGATTAGAAACCAAATTTTCTTATTACTTAAAAGAAGTTTTAATAATTTAGAAATTAATATTCCAGTGATTATCAACCAAAACAGTGCAACCAAACTATTATTTTAGAGGACCAATGTTGGACTAATATTGAAAGTGTGAACAGAAAGAATGCTTACAGAATTTATCTGGCAATTGCTCTATTATTTGTGGGTCCATTTGCCTTCTTTAAAGTACAAAAAACCAAATATCTTCAAATTCTAACCACAATACTACGATGGATCGGTACCCGAATAATAATCATACTATAACAGTATAATGACAATGTTTACTAAATCTTTTACAGCTTTTGCATCGATGATCGCAATATCGACTGTTATACTAATTGCTGGTAAAGGGACCGGTAAACCAAAATCTATTGAATTAAATGGGATTCCAAATTTATTTGGTGTTTGCGTGTACTCATTCATGTGTCACCACTCGTTGCCAGCTTTAATAACGCCAATACATAATAAGAAAAAATTGTTTACATTAATATTCACTGATTATTGTTTAATACTGGCGTTCTATTGTTTGCTCTCTTTCACTGGAATCTACGCGTTTAGTGACATTCAAGACATATATACACTCAACTTTCAAGTCAAGTAATTTTTCGTTTTATTTTTGTTACGCATGTTTGAATTTTAAATGCTTTGGTAATTCATTAAAATTGTTTCATTATAAAGATGTTCGAAACCGAACGAAGATAAAAATCTATCTCAAGTGCCATTTTTGGATTATTTTCTGCCATTGTTTCCCGTTTTTACACTGAGCACAAATTTTCCGATTATAGCGATTACTCTGCAAAACAATCTGAAAATCTTAACCGCGCATAACGACAATAGCATAGCAAACTCACATATTTCGGTTAAAACGCTATTATATCCAACTATAGCGGTATTGCTGCCTTTTATTGTAGCATTTATTACCGAAGATCTAGAAGTATTGGTGGGTATTGTTGGGTCATATGCTGGCGCTACCATTCAATACATTATACCAGCTTTATTAGTGTTTTATTCTCGCGCAACAATCGCTAAAACATATCCGATTTTAGTTGGAAGTCATGTTAAAACTTTATCGCCGTTTTCCCATCGAATTTGGATATTTTTAGTGTTGATTTGGTCTGTGATATGTTTATTATTTGTTACTGCGAATCATATAATACATTTTAAATAGTAAATAATTTATTTAAATAAATAATAGTATATTTTATTAATTGTATATAATTGTATATATTAAATAATTTTGGAGTTAATGTGAAATTTGTTAAAAACAACTATTAAAAACGATTTTCTAATGAATTTAACTTTTAACTAATTTGTATAAATAGGTCTACGAATTACAGACAAATTTGAATGATATAGGTTTTCAAATTAGTAATGAAATGAGTTTTATTCTTCAACTTAGTTTATGAATTAGTTAAAACTCGGATCTTATGGATTTGTTCTGTCCGTCCGTCAGTCTATTTGTCATGCCGTCCGTTCATGTGTTTGCAGTTTCACATTAATGAAGGGATTAAACTAATTTCTTATATTAATTAAGGGTTTCCACATATGACCATATTGGTTTAAAAACTAATACAAGCTTGCATTATCCTTAGAAAATGAGCTCTCTATGAATGTATTGTTCTTGTTTAAAGCATATTTTATCTAATTTGTTTTAATAATTTTGCTTGTATAATGAGGTTCTTCTCTATTCAAATCTAAGCTGAAGATCTTATAACTTTAAACTGAATCTCTATCTCAAACTTTGTAACATTTCCCCTTAAGCTCGTTAAGTAATATCGTAAACTTATAGCTATAATTAATACAAGCTATTCAAGCTATTAAATTGTATACGATAGTTAATAAAACATTTATAATTTTCCTAGTAGTTCTTATTAAATTATATAAATCTCAATTATCTGGCCAAAGGCGAAATGTTTTCTAGTTTTAGGTTACTTTAAAAAAGTATGGGTACTTATTTGACATGTCCGTCTGTCTGTAGACAGCATAAGTTATCAATCCTGTTCTCAATCCAAAATGAACTCGGCTTTGCTAATTTGTGCAGACACCGTTCGACTATGAGTGTGCTATGAACTCATTATTAGTGTTAGTGTTCTTTCTGTTTTTATTTAATTTTTGTTAATGGAACAGATGAAAAACACTCCATTATAGAACAATTATAATTAAATTATAATTCTCCACTAATATACCATTCTTAAAATACTGTTACTAACAGCGCATAAATTTACTTATGATAAATAAGCATTAACAAAATTTCTCTCTGGTTTTAAACAGTATAATTGATGACAATGTTATTTGTTTTCAAGTTTCAGTTAATTTTTAACTAATGTTACTTTAAAGTTCAATTATAGTGAACTTATTACTAGTTATTATTATGCTTAGTCAAACAAAATATGTTTTACCTTGTTTTACAAAATATGTCACTTTTCATTGTAAATCCTTAATATATTAAAGGATTTTGAATAAATAGTATTTTCTTATCTATGCGGGAAATGAAAAATCGAGTTGAAAGGAAATAGGAATTAAAACCCCGATATTATAAAGAACTTATGCTAAGAATTGTAATAATGTTTAATCTAAAATATATTAGTTTAACAGATTAAAAATTTCAATTAAGTATAAATGCATTCGCACATCTAAAATACTTATCAATTAAGTTAAATTCAATATTATCCACAAATATATTTTTAATGGAATTTTGCTAAAGTTATGGACATAATTGAGTATAGTTCAATACTACAAATCTTGAGAGACTAAAATCTTAGCGGAGGAGTTGATTGTGTGTGGGAAATATTGTGGCATTGAATCATTCATTAGGCGTAACTTAACTCATATAACCATTTCGTTCATAATTAATAAGATTCACGAAAAAGATTAAAAAATAGGAAACATATTCAATCAACTTTCAAGTTCGTTAATGCCCTGAATTGTTAGCTAAAAACAATCATAATTTCGAAACAAATTCTATTCTGATAAATATCATTGTACGTAGAGATCCTAAACAATTACACATCGGATGAAAACTTTATTGCTAATAATCAAAAAATTAATATTAATAATAATATGCAAGCAATTGAAAGAAAGCAAAGCTTGTACTTCGAAAATCCGAAGCGTTTGTATGGATTACAATAATAATGTCTTCTTTTAAACTACAATATCATAACATCATTTTGAACAAAACATAGTCACTATTTACAATTAATAATAATAAGCTATAATACAATTACATTATATAATTATATATTACGATATATATTACATAATTAAAAATAAGTTTTTATGACAGTATATTTGTTGCGTGAATTGCGAGTCGCATACGAATTAGGATTAGTAATCGTTTCGGTTATATTCTTCAACATAATATCCACAAATCAAACTTTTTTTTTGTTGAACACTTCTTCGTTCGATTAGTTTTTTTTGTTTTGCGTTTGAAAATCACAATTCATCGGTTGATTGATTCGTGCGGTTAAACGCGAATTAATGTTAGAAAAATTAAATCAAAAAAAAATTATGTTCAGTTAAAACAGTTTGGAAATTCATAATCGAATATTAATAATAGAGATTTGGTTTTGTATGATATCATATCATATAATTGAATAACTGCTAAAAGCGATGATATTTCACAAATGAGTACTGGACTCAAAACGTTGAAAGAGACACTGGAATCGTTGTTCACAATATGGAACAGCTAGAACTACAACATCCACCACAGCCACCCGAACGTTCCTTACTCTTCTGCCTCTGATCCTGGGAATTGGGTTCAGGCAGATGTTCGCGCGGAACCAAATGCATGACCGAAGTCTTGCCGATTGGCAGCTGAAGAGCGCCTAACGTCACGTTTCCGTGTAAGAATCGGCCCTGAAATATGAGTCTTAGAATCTCGGCTCGCGGTACCGCTTCTTCTGCCCATTCTTCTGGCCAATGATCGAACACGTATTGCGCGATATCTGCGGCCGAATCGTTGGGTGAGAATAGGAATTCCTTTGCTTTACCACTTTCGCCATATGCTGGTAGTATTAGTCGCAAATTGATTAGCGATCCGTTTGATTCTGACATTTCAACGCACACAACACCCAAACGATATATCAAACGATTTGATTAAACCAAAACAATATTCTATTAATATGTGGATTTGTTTACAGTACGCGAGTTTGCGAGTTGATCTCTGTTTATTGGTTATTATGATCTGTTTTAGGCGATTATGATGCGTTTCAATGTCTGATAATTAAGAATTGCACACAAACTAACAAATGGCTAACATTTTATTTTATATGCATTTCGATATCGATATATCGATTCATAATTCACTGTTTGATATTTCAGTCTACTCTACTCCATACTATCAAAGTACACGATTTGCGCTATTCTGCATCAATAGTATAAACACTGCATATTATACACCATTAAAGATTTAAACAGTTTATTCTAGCCGTAAAAATGAAGCCTATCAAGCAAACGGATATTCTGTTGTACAGTACGTTATAGTGTTATGTGGTATTGCTGTACAGCACAGTACCGTACCCTTTAGTGTTTATCTTTAATAACGATTCGTTATACAGTTACTGATTGTGTGAGACACAAAGATATGACGCGTGAACTTCAATCAAATGCAATTAACAAATACTTTTACTGTATATATAATGAATAAGAATTTGAATGATATTTGTATTAAGAGCATGAAAAGTAAATAGAAAAACTTTATTAACATTGAACTATGTTCGGTAGAAGAAATAAATAAGAGATGTCAGTACATTTAACTATTGCAGTAGTCTTTAGAACGGGCCTTCGATTTTGTTAGTCGACCTTTAAGTAAAAGGTAAAAGTTTTGGGTCGGGTCAGGCTTTTTATTGAACTCAATAAAATTTTCTTTTCTATATTTTGTGGTTTAAACGAATTTTCAGCTTTTGTTTATTTAAATTTAACTTAGTATAAATTAGTTAACTAATGTAAAAACTGATAAAAATGTATTTACGTTGGTGTAAAAGTGATTTTAAATAAATCATAGTTAGTCAACTTTTACGGGCTCCACTGTCTGTTGCGTTACTCGACCCAAATGCTTTTAACGGTCGTGCTTCACTTTTTCGGGCTATTGTCGGATTTTAAGAAAATTTGAGTAATTTGAAATTTTTAGTATAAAAATCTATTCGTCACACAAATATTCTACTAGTAAGTAAGATGACATCTCTTATTTATCCCTTTTAGCCAAATACTATCATTGAACTTTTAGTTAGAAAACGGTAGAAACAGTTATTTTCTCAATTCCATCGTACGCGACTGAGAGCCAATTTTTAGCACATAATACACTAGGCATTGAATACGCGACTGCGTTATGCACGTTCACATGCGATATTTAATGCGCATAAAGCAATACAATGCATTCTCAATCTCAATAGACTGGAATAGCAAAAAAACATTGACGTGTGAGCTGAAACTTACGAAACTCTTTAAACCCAACACATTTAAAATTTGATTATGTTTTCCATCTTTCGAAATGTTAAAAAGTTTATCCCGTCTAAAATAATTATGTTTAGCTCACTTTCTGGTAGAGAAGTCGAGTTTAATGGTTTTGATCAATGTCTACCCGTCCGTCTATCTGTACGTTGGCCGTGGACTTAGACTATTATCTTTAGATACTTTTGAATGAACTCTCACGCTTCGGTATAATGAAATAAATATACAGAATATTATATATCGATTACAATTACAAGAAAATGAATGTGCCAAACTTCCAAATAATGTTAAAAATTCAAAGAAATAGTAAACCTGATTAAATTCAAAATTGCCTAAAATAATTTTTTTCAAAAATAGAATTAAATTTAATTTATAGTCTTTGTTTTTACACTGTTTTATGCGCGCAAATATAATAATTTGCACAAATGACCGGCTAATCAAATATAGATTGAAATAATTTATTTTAACAGCTGGTAATAATTGTTTTTTATTCAATTAATTGTTTATAATGAAAATATTATTCAAAGTTTGTTAATGTATTGATTGGTTGGCGTAATTTGTTTGTTTCGAATACATTAAACGTTATATACAATTATAACTGATTTTAATTAATTAATTAATTATATTATATTAGGTTTTGTCGCAAAATGTCACAAAATAAAATTGAGATCGAGAACAAAATCGCTGTGTTTTCTATTGTAAATGTATTATTTGGTAATACAGTTAAAAATAAATGACATTCGTTTTGCAATATATATAATATAAAGCTTATAAACAAACATTTTCCCAAAATTGATATGTTAGACTTGGTTTGGTGTTGTGGTTAAATTATAATAATTACTAACCATTTAGTTTAAAAATAATCTTTAAATGTGTTCGCAAAAATAATATATAAATTATTATTAATATATCTATATCTATATATATATATATATAAACCTTAATTTATAATTTTTAATAATAATAATAATAATAGTTAGGAACAGAATAATTATTCGAAATAAAAAACATATTAAGACTTTTAAACACATTAAATATTTTTGTAAAAAAATACAATTAAAATATTATGTATATTAAGTTAACATTATCTCATATTTTTTCAAAAAAAAACATTTAAACACTTTTTCAACATTAACTTTAAACTTCACAATTGTGTCGAAATTAAAATCGAAGGTTTAAGGAAAATAATTTTACAAATACTTAATCTTGTGGTAAATAATAAAAAGTTTAATTATAGAATTAATACCGAATTAGGAATATATAACGTGTGGAATTATTATTGTATACGAAAAAATATAATATAAATAAAAAATAAATCGTTTTTTATAGCTTCTGTTAATGATATTATATATCAACGATTATCGGTAATAATCGAACAAATATATATGTATAAGTTTATTATCAATTTATATTCATTAGTGATAATTAATTTTATCAAAACAATTATTGGTGCAATTTTTTGCTCGTTCAAGTGGAAGACAACTGAATGGGAGATATGAAAAATGTGTGCAAAAATTGTTGTATAAAGTTTGTTGTATTTGTTGTATTTTTATTAGATTTGCAATTTAAAAACAACTATACCTATATATTTATATATGTGTGTGTTTAACATAGAATTGATATTAAATTATACTAATTAACTATTATGGATGCGTGAATGTTTATAATTATGCACAAATTTGAGGCCACATTAAACAAGTCACAAGAAAATAATGATTTGAGCTCAAAAAAATAAGAGCATATTTTCTTTTTTGTTTTAAAACAATATGTATTAAAAGAGATTAAACGTTTTATTTACTGGCAAAATAACCATCAATAATGTGATTGTCTTCGATGTGTAATAAGTTAAGATCTACGTGTTTGCATACTCGACCTAAGATGGAGTTCGCCGTAAACCCACATATTAGGCCTGTCAAGCATTTGCTGCCATAACGTGATTTCGTCGCCCACTGAGTCCATCCAGTCTACTACTCTTCCCTGGTGTTTGCCTGACAATTCAAAGCATAATTAAGTTCATATGTGATTTATACTGAATGAAATATTAACGATTAAAACTAAATTTGAACGCACCATATCCCGGACATAAGCGAACGCCTCCGAGAAAATCATTACTGGTTATCTTATCGTAATCCCAAATCGTTAACTCCAGACATCGTTCCCGCAAATCGTTGATAGTAACGTCTTCATAAACAAACGTGTGATTCCATTTAGGATTACACGTCTTTTTGATCACCGGTGTCTTTTGTTTGCCCGATTTCGACTTATCAGGCAATAAATAACTAAATAACGAAAAAATAATAATAAATTATCACCCAATTAATTATGATAATTGTAGTTAACAAATATGATTATAATTACCTTTTGCAAAATGGATCAGAGGTTCCATTAGACCGCGTAGCCGTTAAATTGTGGGCTTCCTTGACAAGCACTTGCAGCTCTCCTTTAGTGGTCGATCCAGACTTTCTGTGACGGCGTGACGTGATATCCGGAGACGTGTATTTAAGCGCTAAAAATATATCACCCTTATAATTCAATGTATTGTCTGGTACTTCCAGCTAAATTAAAGTACAACATTTTTTTGTTAATATGAGAGCCAACAAAAAAGTGTAACGTTAATTAAGTTACCCTTTCTTGAAGGGGAAACCACTTGAGTCCAGGCGTTTCAAAAACCTCGTGACCCAAAGGAAGCGTCACTTCGCCAAGAAAGTCGTTGCGACCAAATATATCGCTGTGCCAAACCGATAGCCATAGAGTGCGCGTTTCCACTTCACTGATAGTCATATAGAACTTAAGTATCTCTTCAAACACTGGATTGAGTGTATGCTTTTTAACTTTAGTTTTTCGTTTTCCACTCTTAGTTCTGTCGGGCAACAAATAAACCTTAACGTATCTATCCGTCGAACGAACAAAATAAGAAAAAATTATAGCGCGAGTTAGGGTTAAAGACACGAAAAACAATCATTAATTTGTTTGATAACGTACGGATCAGAGCGATTTCGTTTCGTGTCAACGGGCGCTAAATTACGGCATTCGCGAATGTATACTTCCATTGCGCCAGCTTTGTAATTATAGCTAATGCAGAACAACACTTCGCCTGTCACTGTAACCGCTCCATAACGTCCACCACCAGCAGCACTATAAACACTTGACATACTCTCGCTGCGGGCCTAATACGGGACACAATTATCATTTTAAATAACTCATTAATTATGATTTAATTTGCATTTTTGAATATATTAACAAAGAAAAACAAGTAAAAAGTTTCCGTTTTATAATATATGTTTACCCCAAATGACGATAAACTAGTTTGACTACGACTGTGGTACGCGAATACATGCTCAATGTCTTCCTCTTGTCGTTCAGAACTTTCTCCGGTAGAACTCGCAACACTTCCACGATTCGAAAAACTCTAATAATATATTAAACATATTATATATTTATCACTCTCTCACGCATGCAATAGTAATCGAGAAAAGTTTTTTGTTTGCATTAATCATACTTCAGAATAATCGGAGACAGATATTTGTGGCACAGCAGCACCACTGCCAGCCGAATGCTTTGCGCGTGCAATTTCCGAATCATTACTGCCCGACGACGCTCTCACTCGATCACGAAGTCTTCGCGGAGACGCACGGAATGTGTTCTCGTCTGAATCAAAAACATTATCAAACATACAGAAATCATTAGTTATATTTTTTTGAAATTACATATCAAAACCTAAATAGAGATATAAATTATTTATTTCGCATTTACGATCAATGCAATCATAAACATACTATAAATGACTGCAAGGCTAAGATTTTTTTCTCTTCGTCTCAAAAACTCATAAAACTAGTGTCAATGAAAATTAATTGGCATTTCGTTTATAACGCAGTTTTTCCGTTTCAAAATTGATCGCAAAAACACATAACGAGGAAGTCATTGAACAACAAAAATCACAAGTGACCCCACATTGAATTTTAATTATATAATAAACTTTTTAAAAACGAGCGAAAAAAACAACAAAAAAATTATATCATTTAAACTTGAGTTGTTTTTAAATCGTTTTTCTCGGTCATTGGAGCGCAAAAAATGAAAAATAATAATTTCTGTGCATATTAATAAATTAGAAAAAATGCGCTTCGTATCTGATAGCAATAAATTGAAATAATTTTATGCATCAATATTTTTTAAATGATTCAGTTCAAGATTCGATAAAAAAGTAAAATCACTTGAAACGATTTTAAGACAATGTGAACGATTCAATGCCCAAATTCAATGGTATACTTGTTTCGATTTAACCACATTAATAGCTATAATTAATTTTTTAAGTTCGAAATTATATTCGGGTTTTTTTCAATAATATTATTTATAAACAAACGGTTTTTGTGCGTAACTAATTTTATTTAACTAACATATTTTGTAAGCCTATTTCAATAAAATAATCATTTATATACAATTCTGCAAATTTAATTAAGCTATGATATCGATTGCACTTTTTACAAATTTTATTGCATTAATCATGAATTAAGACTATTTTTTAAATCACAGAAAAATTTTCCTTTAACGCGACCTCAATAAATATACTGCCAAAAACCAATTAACTATTTTTAAAAAATCAAATTTTTTACAAAAGAGGAATTGTCTCAAGAGAATTAGAATACGCTTAAAAGCTTCATTAACTGTGTTTCATTAAATGTCTAAATTCTTATCGTTTTTTAATTTCAGCAATAATTTTTCTTCTTCACGAATATTGTGTGTGTGTGTGTGTGTGTGTGAGTCGTATTTATCTAATGAGTGTTTTCAATACCGACATTTCCTGTCACTTAATTTTCTTACATTAGTGGCAGGTTTTTTAGCAACACATCGATCACACCCTAATTGAACGAAAATGGCAATTCGTTTTATACGAATCTAATCTCAATCTTCAATCAATAATAATTAAAATTTAGTTTGATTTACGTGATTAGTTTCAGATGCGATTCGGCGTTACATCTGTAACAGCACTTCATTTTAAGCTAAATTTTCCAAACTAACTCAAATGTTGCAATTTAAAAAATATTGTATTGTCAAATATTTTTGATAAATAAGCGAAGTAAATCTGAGCTCTCAACTGAAACTAATACTCCGTTAAATTCACATCTTATTCGCATTAAAGTTTCTATAATAAGAATTTACGATACCATATAAGAATAAATAACTTAAGAAATTAAAAAGTGGATCAAAATAAAATCTTTTTAATTCGTTTTATGTAAAGAATAAAATTTTAAAATAGAAATACTCAATGGCTCAAAGTGTGTCAAATATATTTAAATATTAAATAAATAATAATGGAAAACATTTATAGCATTAAAAATAACAGTTAAATTTTGTCATTTAATAGCAAAAAAGAAAATTAAATATAAGTAATCTAAAGAGCATTTCTTTTCAATTGTGCCATTTCTTAAAGGGATTGATATCATCTAAATTATAAACATGCAACACATATACACAAATATGCAATCCTCGAGGCCTCTAATTGAGAGCTTAATTGCTTTTTCTTTTATTTCGATGGCTAAACGCGTTTCGTTTTTCATAAAACTTATACAGTGCTTTGTAAATGCGATTAATGGTAATATGGGTAAAAATAATCTTAGGAGTAAAAAGTATGCGACAGCTATTCAAATATTCTGATATTTATCAAACCGTAGTAAAAAACAGGATGGAAATAAAACTATTTAAAATTCAAAAAGTTAACCGCAAGTTTGCAATCAAAACGCCAAATCAAAGTGTTCTACATTTAATTTTAGCCAAAAAAACCCGTACAATTTATTTGATAAATACGGTGTAAACGTGTGTAGGGTTTGCTTGTTCAGCAATCCTTTAGTGGAATAAAAAATAACATAAATAGATAATAAAATTTACATAAAATTTTAGGCACACACACACATACATGTTAGTGATGTGAGTGATTCTGTGAAAGAAATAAGGAGAGACTTATAGGTAAAACCTAAATATATATATAAAATCCAATTATATTTGAGTTAGTTCTGCATCGCCGATAACAATGGAACATAAGTCTTGAATCGGTAATTTATTGCAGTATTTATAAAACATATTTTACTTCGTTAGGATCGTTAACAGTTAACGTTTGGTATCAATAATAGTTGTTTAGTTGTTGGACAACATTTTTCAAAACATTTTTTTCACCTAAATCTTACCAAATTTTAATTCGTCAAGAATAGGCGGCTTTGGTTGTTCTTGCTGTTGCTTCGATTCGCATTGAGAAAGAGGTCGTCTTATTTGGAGACAATGACCAGTAAAACAATTAAGAAAGAATGGGCAAAATAAGTAATAATAAAACGGACGCTTCACTGGTTCTGGCATTTTAACTAACGTTATACTAGTATTACGTAATATATTATTATTATTAAACACTTATTAAAAAATTGTTTTATTGGGTCAAAGTGACTGTCTATTGAATTATTCTAACAAAAAACTTAAATATTTAAAATCGAAGCTAAAAATGCGTTAAGAATATAGAATTATTTCATTGTGAATAACACACAAACACACACGAAGTCAATCATGCATTTTAAGATTGGAAGCGCATTTGATTTACCACTAAATATATATATTTTATTCCGGTTTCTATTATAAAAAGATATGATAAAAATTTAATAACTTAATGGTTACTATGCAATGAAATACCGTACACTAGCCTGTCATTATTATACATGAAAGCCATTAATACATAAACTAACTGTATTGCAAAATTAGAAAACTTTTATATAACTTTAACAAAAACAAATTTTTTATAGGTTATTACAACTAAGAAAAACCGCCGCTAATGTGTAAGCATTAAATCCTTCTCTTAAAGCTCTAATGTAATTGTTATTGTTTTAATTCTAAATTTAAGCGGTAAACTGTTAATAAACTTTAAAGCGTCACTAAACATATTTTCGCGTTGTTTTTATTTCATATCCGTTTGCAAATAATTAAAGCGCTTTAAATGTTCAAATATTTACTGGAAAAAATTAAATTAATAATTAGGTGTCTTCGAATTAAAAACAATAATTGACACATTTCGAAATTTGATTGTGTCGCTAAACGGGTAGATTAAATTGTGCCAAATAAGTGCTGTACTGTAACAGAAGCTGTAAGTCACGCTTCGATATGAGGCTGACATTCAGTCCCCGCTATTGTTTTCGATAATGTTTTGCCAAATTAATCAGTAATTAAACTGAAAACTTAATAGCGTTTTCACATGCGTCACATTGCTTTGTCTATTATTTTAAAAGGAGTAATAAAAAGTTATTATCTCCACAACAGATGTACGTTTAGATTCTATAATACCATTTGTCAATTATTAAAGTTCTTATCAGACTTTCTTGTGTTACGAAATTAATGAAAGATAAATTACCGAATCGGATAAAAACTAAGACTTAACGAACAAAGTTTGCAACTCTCAGCAACTTATGACTAATAAAAAACACTCATTTTTACGAAATGTTTAGTGAATCAAATTCATGGCAATGTTTTACACATCAATGTAATGTAAATACAGCGCAATACTGGTTGGTAATGGTTTAAGAGTTGGTTGAGCTTAAAAATAATGAGTTACACACTGACTTAAATAAATATGATTAATACTCTGAGATTGGATTATAATGTTTAATTAAAGGTTTAAGAATGTTATGGTAATAGTGAAAAATGAAATTTTTAGCTGTTGCTTATAATTTAGTTATGTTCACTACATTATAAACGCTATTTTTCGTTATATACGAATACATTATTCAATAATAAGATGTGACACCAAAATTTAATAGATTTTAAAATATACTGAATATATATACGAGTAAGATATAAGTAGTGCATTCAATGTAGCGATAGAATTTAAAATTTAAATTAAAGAATATGCGCGTCTAAATACAGGATTAAAAAATTATTATTTTCACTTTATTGCAGTTATTGCTGTATAACTCATAAAATATAATTTTTATCTAAATTTTACATCGCATTACAGTACATTTCCTTCTTTTTTGGTGCGTTTGTCTTTAAAAACATGAGTTATTAAATATTTTGAAATCGTTTGAGTTTCAATTAAATGAAACCTTCAAAAATGAATTGCAATTAATTATAAAAGTTTATTTAACTTTCTTTCAAAACAAATTAATATGAACTCCATCGGAGTCTAACCTACGTCTTTGTCTAAACTCCAAAAATAAAAACAAAAAATACACGTCTAGTAAAAACAACAAAACTTTTCTTACACGAACCTTAAAAAATATGCATAATAAAACAAAAAATAACACTAATTTAGGGAATATATTAGTGAATGTTAAGTATTTAGCAAAAAAAAGTTGAATAAATCAGGTTTTCGTAGAATTCACGAAACATTATATAAGTTTTATAAGTGTTGCCGTCTACGACCTAAAGAACAATGACTTAAATAGATACACATTTTCATTGTTTATTATACAAATTTATATTTTTATTATACACCGGTAAGCACTGAAATTTCAAAAGTGAACCATGATTTTCATTTAAAAATGAACTAACCTAAGCTTATAATGTTTTTATTAAAATTCAATTTACTTGTCATAGAATTTCAAGACAAATAGTTAATTGCATGAAAAATCGAATGATGGGTATTAATAAAAGTCACGATAAGATTGCTAACGATGCCAATCAATAGCTCCAAATTTATAATATTGTGCTAATTTTACAATATTGAAAAAAATTGTGTCTATCAATTAACCTAAATCTAGTAAAACTACGAAAAAAATTTCTTATTAATAAATTTTATAATTAAATTAGATTTTTAAAATAATTCAAATTAGATTAACTGAGTGTTGTTGGAAAACACATAGGCGTAAAATTTTTCAAAGAAGTTAACAAAACTATTTTTTGTGGTAAAATTTTTAAACCAAACCTAATTAAACAATTACACAAATTTTTTATTATTTATCTTAAAAGAGTTATACAGCAAAAAAAACTTCTATGGCATGCAATAAGTGGATAATTAGACAAAAATGGTAAACAGCAAGATTTACAAGTTATTTCTATTGTGTTTTTTAAAGCAATGAAAATAAGTGAGTTTTTTCTTTCGACGTAAATGTTAAGGTAATATAACCTTACGTTATAACCTTACGTTTTCAATTAATAAATATTTCATCTTTTAATTAATAAAATTTATTTAAGATTTGGGAAGCTAAACGTTTGAGTAAAACTAAAATCTAGACATTAAGTATACTGCAAACCAAAAAAGTGCATATAATAAGCAATTTATATGAATATAGTTATCTAGCATTCATAAGGATTTGTTACTGTTTCAAATACTATATTGCTTAAGCCTTTCCAGTCATTTTTAATATATTTTTATTGAACATTAAAAAAGAACTAACGTTTATTAAAATTTTTATTTAAATCTTTTCATCTATGAAAAATTAAATTCCATATACGTTTATAAATAGTTGAGTCCAAAAACTCAATTTTTCTTAATTTTTTGCGTTTCTACAATTTTAGGTATTAGCGGGTTTTAAAGTAATAAAGAATAGTAATTGGCTTAAAAATGAGAGCCAAAAAAACAAAATTATAAAAGCATACGGATGGGAATAATAAATTCACGAGTTAGGGGATAAATATTTTAAATTTTTGTATTATTAGTTATAAAAAATTTTACGAGGTAGTGTTGATTTGAGAAAATGATTAAACCCTCGCCCAGTCTCTTAGCACCTGAGGGTTATAACCATATAAAAAGAATTACAAAGATTATTAATAGGTTTATCGAACAAATTGATTAAATAATAGGTCGAAAGTCACTGAAACAAAATACAAATGTTATTATATATTTAAAATTTTGAAACATGTCAGAGAATAGAATTCAGTAAAATTATGACGCAAATGACACCATTGTTTTTATTGCATAAATATATATAGACAGCAATGAATAATTGTTTTTTAGCTTAATTAGCATTTACTCCATCAAAAAATAAGTAAATGGTTAAGCGATTCAACAAAATTAATTCATTGCACATTTAATAAATGCATAAAAACGCATGCAATCTATGAATCTGTTCAAAAAATTTTATGAGATCCAGACATAATCAGACATATTATAAACTAAAATTTACTACAGTATTTTTGCCGAATAAATAAAAAAAAATATTAAAAATATAAAAAAAGTTTTTATTAAAATGAATATTGCGTGATAAGACGCGCTGTAATTTTATTTTTTATGCTTAAAAATTTATCCAAAAATAAAAACATTAATTAAAACGCATTCTTTACCATATATTATCGTGAGAGTAATTTAATAAATTTAAAATCATGTCAATCAAAAATTCTTATTAAAAAAAGTTTCAGCGATTATTCACAAATTAACTGCATTGTTAGCAGCTATCATCAGCGCTTTAATTTCGAGAGTACAGTACATTAAAACTAAAAATAAGGCACTCGAAATTTTTTTATGAAAATGCATTTATAGATTTTAATGAATTAATTCAATAAATTCATGAAATTTAATTTATATTATTTAAGCTACTTTTTTATACCATAAAATGAAATTCACTATCTTTCAGTCTAAATTTACTAAACTCATTCATTTCCGGATAGACTACGAAACGTTGTAAATAAAATCACTTCTTTCTTATAAAATGCCCAAAAACATTTTAAAACAAATAAAAGAAAATCAGTAAAACAAATCAATCGATAGCTTTTCCGATTATCAGCGAACAAATTAATAGCTAAAATAAATTCCGCAACACAGTGGAACGCAGAGAGTGTTCAATTTACTTTTTTTGTGGTAAAGATACTGAAAGGATTATAAAAAAAATTTGTTTTATTTACTAGGCTTTTATTGTAATTGAATTTACTATACAATTATTCAGTGACACGCATGTCATATCAGATAATTTTATAAATCTTGAGTTGATTGACCTCAATTTAGGAAAATAATATAATACCATTATATATTACTTATCAGTCTTAATATATACATATTTTTTAATTCAGATAAAATTTACTTTTGAAACAAGAGTAGTTATTAAGTAAATTTTTAATTAATTTCTTAATGGTAATAGTAATATAAAACCTGTTAACATTTACAAAAAAAACAAACTAAACTTTAATTAGCGTAAAATTAAAAATTAGTAATCACACAATAAAAAATTTTAAACTTAATTCATTCGAACCTAATACCCAAAATAAATGCACAATTTCTAAATCACGTAATATACCACTTCGTAATATATTATTATAATAATCGCTTTAATCAGATGTTTGACTGCTGTGTCGAATTTACTAATAACATATTTAATGATTTACTTACCATTAAAATTTTTGATATTTAAAAAAATTTCTAACATAAAAGGAAATAATAATAAAAAAAGTACAAATAAGTTGCTTACAAAAATAGTACATAGCGTGCTAAATAGATTTTTATGATTTGCGCTAAAAATATGTGTATAACGCAATTATTAAAATCCGGAAAAAATTAATGATAGATTGCGAAAAACTTTTACAAATCGAGTCCGGAATTGCCCATTAGTTTTCATTAAATAGCGTCACGCTATGGTCAATTCAATATAACATATGAAATACGAATTAAAATTAACTTATATATATATATAAGTTATATATAATACACTATAATTCGCAGCACATATTTTTGAATTGAAATGTATTACGTTTCAACCATTCAAAAAATAATAGTGTCAAGAACATAATACATTAAATTGTCTGATGAAATATAATACGAAGCAACCTCTGATTCTTTTCGATTATAATTATTTGTAATGAAGAAACTTATTATTATTATTGCGCTCGTAATTCAATTCAAAACAGGTGTCAATTTTAATTCCGTTCTCTCGCCAAAAAAAACGCAATGCGCTTATGTATTATTAAAATATATAAACGTATTAAATTAAATGAAAAAAAAGAGTTATTAGGTTTCAAATTAAATTATAGCGAATGGCAAAACAAGCTGCAAATATCCATTTATTCTGAATTTAATCATTTTGAATTAAACGTTTTCAAACGAAAAAAGGGAATAATATGTCACAAATACTTTTCGGAAAAATAATGACACGTTCATTATAAATTACATCGAAAAAATAAAGTATTCTAAATACAGTCTAATGTGGAAAAAATAAGGCAAAAGGAATGTTTAGTAATCGAAAAGGAATGCTTTCAAAATATGTGTTAACTACGGGTCAAATAAGTGAGTTAAGAAGAAAATTGTATAAACCGTAAACCGCTTTTTTCCATAAGTTAATCATACCGTAAGTGATTAATGATAAGTTACGATAAGTTTAATGAAACGTTAAATTATTTATAAAATAGTATATTAGAGTAAAGATTTAGATTTGTTTACTTTATAAAACGAGAAAATGAATTAAATTTTATTAATAAAAACACCCAGAAAAAAGTAAAATTTGAAGAAAATGCAATTTTTATATTTAGTTAATTTACTTATTAGTAAGAATAAAGTACTGTACAGTATAAGCGAAAAGCACAGAAAAAAGCGAAGCCAGAAACCGAAAGCAAACGAAACACCCATTCAAATACCAAATGAAATACTCGTAGATTTCAAGTTAGTAATTCATTAGAAATGGTTGCCAAGTATTCACGAAATTATTCACCGATAATATGACGATATGGTTAGTGTGACACAATAAAACGTTTTGTTTGCGTTGTTTTGCCATTTTAAATATAGTTTAAATGCTAAATTAAGTTGGTTTATATCAATACCTCCACGAAGTGCAGTAAGTTTACGCAAAACTCCAGAAGTAGAGAAGAATGAGGAACGCGTTCGATGAGGAATGGAAGACTGCTGGATAATTATCTTGTTTCGCGCGTTTAACGGCAAAGATGTTGAGCGTGCAGTGAACACGTCTTCGGGAATGTTTGGAGAGCTGTATGAGTGCGCTTTAGCGCCAGAATGCGATGATTGCGAGTGCGATGAAGGGGTGAACAAACGCTTGGACTGCGGTTGCATTTTCGCGAACTCACACTCTTCGTCCACTTCTTCTATTGTCTCTGATTTTGGTTGTTTAACGTGAGGTAGAGTCGATACGGAACAAACTCTTAAGATATTATGCGTATTATTGGAAACGTTAGCACTAATACTGGCAGCGTTAGTAACACTACTGTTAACTGATTCGTCTAGACTTTTGATACTCTCTTCTGATGACTTAAACGAGTAATATCCGGTATCACGAAACGTACTCTTATTACATGAGTCTAACTCTGATATATTACCCGCAGATTTGGCTGTAATTGCATTGGTTTTAGCTGTAGAAGGAATAAGATTAGCGACTAAATTATTTTCGGACGACGCTTTCTCCTTAGCATTAAATGATTTTCGAAGTGTGCCACCAGTTGACAGATTGGTGTCAGCCTCCACTTCGTCGTCCTCATCAATCGCTAATCGCGAAGTGGATTGAGTGCCATCAGAGCTAATCTCGGACATAGAAGCTGTGGCTATATTACTTAATCGCGCTTTTACTGTTTGCACACTCGAAACACTATCACTCGAAAAGCTTCGATCCTTTAATGAATCAAATAAAGGCGACAAACTATCAGTTCGGTTAATGTCATCGATTTTAACAACAGTTTTATGACCGGTTGGCAACGATTGCAAATTACTGTTGTTATTGCTATTATTTCTGTGAGATTTTTCCTCATCACCACATTTATGCTTAATTTCTTTGCCGTTTATTGTTATCTCCTGCGACTTAATATTAGGTGTTACGGTGCGATGAATTACTGGCAGATCATGTGTTTCCAAGCATTTGTTCATTTCATTGTCTCGGATTTCATCATTTGCTTGTACTTTAGCGAACAGTGAGATACGGGCTTCCCAGCTGTTAAGGGAAGCGCGATCTTCGTCCGAAGATAATGATGGCCTAATACTTAGTATATTACTCTCATTCGAGTTATCTTTGTTGGAAGAGTCGCGCAAAGCAAAAAGTTCTTCCATTTCGTGTGAAATTTCCGATTCAGTTGGCGTGTGATCGGAGTCATCATAGCTCGGAATACTAACACTGGCTGAACAAGTGGTTTCTGAACCTGATTCAGACGGCGTTTTCGTTTTGCCTATACATCCAATTTTAGGGCTACTGTCGCCGCAATCACTGCTATTGCAATCACTGTCATTATTGGCGTTGTGCTGAAACGGCGTTTGACTCGATTTCCTATCACGTACCGGTGAATTATTGCTAGAACTCTGAACTGTGTGCATCAGAGCTACAATTTGATCGCGAATATACATTCGAGCTTTTGCTACGTCTGATACATCCTTAGTTATATCACTATCATTGTCCTTACAACTGTCATTAAAAGCAATTTCTGTCAACTTTTTTAGAGACGACATTAACTGCTTGCAGATATAAGCGGTTTCCTCGGAAACCGTAGAATCAGAACTATTACCAGAATTTGTCACACTTCTGTTGGACTCTCTTCGCGCAACCTTTTTCCTCTTATTTTCCAAACTACTGATGTCATCTCTACCCTCTTGTTCGTCATTAGAACTGTATTCACCCGATTCTAACGTATCACTACCGTAATCACTATTATTGCTGCCAATAGTACTGCTGCTCGTATATGTGCTACTGTTGTCCGACGGAGAAACGATTTCTGGTGACACCGCTTTCATTAGATTAGCGATTCCGCTCGCAATTTGATACTCCAACGCTTTTAATGATGTCAAACTCATTGACGGTTTCATCTCACTCGACGATTCACTCTCCCCTATACCTATACTGTTATTGTTTGGTTTGGTTTTCTCGTCGTTAGGAACAAAATGATTGAAATTTGACATTTGAGACAATAGTTTACTCATAAATGTGGTCACATCGTCGTCGAAACGAACTCTATTGGCGCCCATTTTATTATCATTATTATCATGAATTGGTTGCACCGTAACATCATTTAAACATTGATTATCGCTTTGTTTGCATAATTGAGATTCACTCACATCTATTTCATTAACGTCAGGCTTAGTCTCACGTACAGTATTTCTAATAATTTCCTGTTTTTCAACTTGTTCTGAGCATTTTAATTCATTTTCCTTGAATTTATTCAATTCGTTAGTTTCAGAGTCATCTAAAACTAACTGTGTATCACTCATTTGATTTATAGTAAAATTATCATCATTATCTATATTTCGATATTTTGATTCCAATGACGACAATCTGGACGAATCACAGTCACTCTCTTCGGCGAATTCAACGTCATCGGGATATGTGAACGCACCCGAACCGAGAAGACCCGAAGTAAAATAAGTTTCTAACCTCGAAGATGCCAAATGAATGGCGTCTATGTCCGCTTCGTTGTCATTAAAGTCGGCATTAGTGGCAGATTCTGAGGTCTCAGACAAGCTATCAATGCTCTCAGCCTCACTAACACACCACGAATCGTGTTTGTTGTGGTAATTATGACTTATCTCGTAATTACAGTATTTGTCGTATTCAGTGTTTTGCTCACAGTTAGGAGTTGATGGTCGCGTTGATTCCATTTCACTTTCTTCGCAACTTTCTTCCGCAATAGTGTGCAACGAATACGCTAATGGATTGCCATAAATCTGTTGCTGCGGAGTGTAATGAGTGGTTGGCGTGGAAAACAATCCTTCCTCCGACGATGACGACGCCGAGTCACTCAAATTACCGCATTCAAACTCATCCACATCGCTATATTTACTTATTTCGATGTCTGTGTCTAACAGTTTCTCGTTGTCATCATTAATCCATTGTTCGGTTGTGGTGTCATTAATTGCAGCCATATTTGTAAATCGCGTGTACGGCGGAGTAATGCGTCTTTCGGTCACTTCCTCTTCCAAACAACAGATGAAATATTTTTCTAAATTAGACACAGACTTTTGGTCGGTTTGTTCGTCATTAATATTAATGTGTTGAGTGCGAGAGTCATGTAAAGTTTGCGTAAAGCTATGGCTATCGCTGTATAATAAATGATCACTTTGTTTAACAATTAATTGTTCATTACTACGAGATTCATGATTACGATCAACAATAGTGTTACGAATATGAGAATGCGATAGCGATAGCGATTGGGATTCAAGTGATTGTCTGTCATGTATGGGTTCGATGATGAGTTGCCTAATAGTGTCGTTGGCACTAATCAACGCGTTATTCACAAGTTGTTGGCTATAATTGGCTATAATAGCGTTAACTGTGTCTGCGTTTTGATTGGTGTGCGACAATGAGTTAATCGGTTCACAAGCCATATCATCACTGGTGCTCCAAGTCGTTGATCCGTATAAATAATAGTCACACCAATAATAATCACACCAATCATACCAATAATAATTCACTTTTAACAAACATTACAAATACCAAATGAAATATCAAAACACAACCATAACGAATACGAATAACGAATAACAACTAAAAAACTATAACTATTACTTATGAGTAACAGACCTAACAGTGGTATGACTCGAATCTAATGAATATGATAGCAATATATACGAACCGAATTTAATGGGAAAATGGGACAAAACAGTGCACAATCGGTTATACTGTAACTCAGTTACATTATACTGTACGTATACTGTATATGCGGCAACACATGTAAATAACTTCTATGCGTTTCCAGTATTACTATCGCGATATTTACTATTATTTAGTTTAGTTTTCTACACATACATAACATAGTCGCTCATATAACGCTTGCTTTCGTTTGCACTGAAAGCCGCACATAATGTGGCGGCGCTTTAAGCCATCCAAACAAACGCTTTCGGTTCAGTAGATAACATGCAATGCTAGTGATATCCATGTACTGAGCTCTCAAGAACAGATAACATTCACTTACTTTATCGAACATCCAACAGAATTTGTAAATGTTTAAAAATAATTTGCAAATTTAATTTGTTTTTATTGCCTTCGCCACAATCTACTAATATATGAACTCGTTTACATTTTTAATGAGCGCAATTGCATTGCATTCTTACGCAAAAATATTTTAAAATTCTGTTCAATTTAAATTTAAAATTAATTTATAATTTAAAACCGAAGTCAAATTAAACCTTTATAATTGGAATTACCCGCATTTACTTAAAGCCACTATAATTAAATTTAATAAAAATATTCGATAAATACGGGTTGTTTAATTTAATAACTATACTCATAAAATTCAGTATTTTTAATCGTTTTAAGCCTCGAAAATGGTTATTTCTTTTGAGTTTGAAATTTTAATAATTAAAGTTTTCATCGCGTAAAAGCAATAAAAAAATAACTAAAGTAGTCTAACTAATATTGCTTTCAAGTGTAATGCAGCTCTCGAGCTCAGTTATATAGTTGATGGACATTACTAACAATTGCACGCTTGTACACACTTTTCTAACGTAAGACTTAGGTATACGCAGGTATGCGAACTTATTTGCTATAGCATAGCAGTAATGGAATTGCGAATAATGTGGCGAAGTGAAGGTCACTAAACTCAACAAAGCAAAAACTCTTAAACCTTAACTAAAATAAAGCTTGCATTTTCTTCAATTCCAAGTTAAAACGTAAATAAAAAATATGCAATGTTTTTTGTCGATATTGTTTAATTTTCAATATTATCTCATCGGAAAATTATTTGCCAAACAATAAATACAAAAGTTTTTGTATTTACTTTATGCCACATAAGATGTTAACAAACAAATAATAGGCTAACGAAAAACAATGCATACTCTCTTGAACGCGACTATAACTTATAAGTAATGGTTTAGAGGATTAATGTTATGAAGTCTGTTATCGATCATAATAAAAATTGTAACGAATTCGTGAGAGAATACACAGTATATAAAGTTTATATACATTTGGCTTACATCTATATGCCATCAAAGTAATACGAAAGATGACTTTTTTTTGTTTTGATTCAATGGGGAAACAACGTAAAACACTAATACGTTTAGAAATGATGGCATATTTAGTTTTAGGGCCTCATATTTATGGTTATGAGAATAGAATCAGTATCTCCAATATATGCAGTATTTAGTTGTTGTTGTTGCAGTGTTATGGTTACTGTGATCAAAGCAAATGCTAGAGAATGCTTAGGAAGCACAACAGGGAATATGTTTTTCGCTTTAAAAGTATTCGCTATAAAGTTTTTTCTGCTAACTATAGAGCGCTAAAGCTGTGCTGCACCGTAAATATTGATTAGTCTTACCTGTTGCTGTTCCAGTTACAGTTGATGCTGCGCTGCTTGGCTTTTCCTTCTCTTTCCGATCGCTCTCATCCATGTATTTTTCATTCCTGGCATTTTGATCGGTTATGGTTGAGGTTACTGTGGAAGTTGATGCCGTACTTGAGCTCGAATTACGCTTCTTTATGGTCACTTTCCTGAACACATATCCCGTTGTTTTTTCAATTACTGCCTCGCCTTCGCTTAGACTCGATACTGACTCTCTCGCGGGCACGCAATCCAAGATAAATGAATCGTCGTGTCCACTACTGCTTCTTTTCAAATCAGCACTGTTGAAGAAATTTTTAGGTGGAGAGGCGTAGTTACAATCAGCAACTCCAGAATCGGGAGCGCTTGTTGTCGCTGATGATGGACACGAACCATATTCAGCCTCTAACGAAGATCTCTGAGATTCGTGAACGGCTTCTTCGGCGATAGCGCTCTGCTTTCTTAAAGGACTCATTCTTCTGCTGCGCGGTAATGGTTGTGGTGTTAGTTTTGGGTCCGAAAAGTTGTCGTCAAACAATTCAGATGAGGTCGATATGGATCGCAATGAACTCATTGTTGTAGAAAATTCGTCCGACGATTGACGTTCTGATTGTCTTTCGTGAGATCCTGATGATGGCCTACTACTGTATGGCGATGTGGATGACGCTAATGGCGGGAATGCGAAAGCTGTGGCTTGATTTTGCGCTATTAAGCTCAAGATCTTACAACTGTTTGGCGTTCTCGGACTCGGAGTACTGCCCGACGAATTGGTTTTGTGCAGCGATTCTTTGGCGAATTCGATCTCCTCTTCGGGTTCTTCATCGGAGCTCGAAGAGTCAAGCATACGATTGGATACCTTACGAAATACGGTTTGCTTCGCCTGTTGCGATGGCGAACCACTTCTGCTATTTTGGTTCGATGAACATAACTCTGCCGCCGATTGTAATGCTTTTAATACGGGACTCGGCGGCAGTTTTGGCGAATCTTCCCTATCCGTCGAACTTTTAGCGGATAACGGAGATTTTGGCGGAGGAGTTCTTGGCGGTGGAGGAGATTTTTGTGGCAATGGATCGATAGGCGGCAATCGCGAAGGTATGAAACCTTTGGTTAATGATTTGATAGCGGAGTACGACGACGAACAAATCGGTACACCTGTTACTGTTACGGTTGCCGTATTTGGTTCCACATCCACTCTTTCATTGTCTGTGTTGTCCTCAATCGATTGCGATTGCGATGACGACGAAGACTGCTGTTGTTGCGCTAAAAAGCCTTTTTTTTATATAAAGAAATAAAATTAGTTTAATAAGACAAATCTGAATCTAAGAGAACACACTATTTCTATTCTAAGTACGTTTGAGGAGATTTGAGAATAGGAAAAGACGTTGCATGGGATATGTTATGGAGTGAATCAAACAACAGACCAAACGAACGAGATGAGAGATGAGAGATGAGAGAGAGAGAGAGAGAGAGAGAGAGAGAGAGAGAGAGAGGAGAGAGAGAGAGAGATGACG
>JAQIXJ010000833.1:0-26769 GCA_034700185.1 Phthiracarus laevigatus | reverse complement strand
AACATTGTTATAAATAGTACTTCAGTGAGTGTTAAGGATATTTTTATTCATTCTTAGTTTAGCTGTCGACGAGGTAACATCAATATTGTGCTTATAGATACAATAAGGCGTGTGTCATGTTTCAGTTTAATTAGTAAAACCCGTGACGCCAAAATTTACTCATATTTTTCCCTATATTAACAACTTGATACCCGATTTTGTGTCAGTTTTGACCAAATTAGCCCCATTTTGAGTCATTTTTAACCGATTTTAAGCCCTATTTAGCCACTATTTATGCCATTTTTGCCCCAGTTTTAGTCATTTTCAACCCAATATAAGCCTTGTTTTGCCCTTATTTAAGAAACTTTTGACACAATTTTGACTCATTTTTGAACCAATTTTGTTCATTTTTGCCTGATTTTTGAGATCCAAAAAAGTCTACAGACACACACACACAGTCATGTCAAATCAAATAGCTGACTTTTTCAAAATGAGCTAAAAATTTAGGTGAGAAGTATTCAAGTTACTCAAAGAGTTATGATTAGAAATAAAAATAAATGAAATCATTCTAAGTTAAACATTAAGTTTTAAGGGTGTCATAGTTTTGATTTTGTTGTAATAATTAGAAAATCTGTTAAACTAAATTCAAGTTTAATACAGTTTTTATCAAAAATAAGTGGTTTACATATTTCAATGTTTATAAGATTAAAATATTGATTAAAGATTTACAAAGTTAAATATAACTTGGGTAAAAACTGTTTTATATCATTTTTATTTGAAAAAAAATATAAAATATTTAATGGAGATGAAAGATATGTAACTAAAAACTTAATCAATATTGATAAGATATGAATAAAATTTTTACCTTATCAACCTTTAAGCATTTAAACAATAATTTGTCACGTAAGTTAAGTAATAAAACGTTTCATTACGTAACAAAGCTTATTATTATTTTCTTCATTTACCACTATTGAAGCTTATCAAGAGTACATAAAACTGAAACCAAACCCATCTATGATTTGAATATAATAATTATAAATGTTATAAACAAAAATACTATAACACATGAGAAAAATTGTATAACTTTTGTATCACTAAAAACTAATAAATAAATAGAATATTTTAATTACGGTGATAACTAAAATCATTAAAATTACTAAAACAACTTATATTGAAATCCAAAGAGGTTTGTGATATGAAATGTAGGACTCGTATGGATTAATTTCAAAACAACAGTTACGTCCAAAAGCTAAATCATTTGCGTTGTTCCCATTTATTGTGATGCCACCGTTAAGTAAATTAAACCCATTGTCATTCATTGTCTTTAAAATATCTTTGTTCGACTATTTCACGACATTAATGATCATATCTCCAATAACAACTAATTGTTCATTTACTATCATTTTTGTGCATTGGATTATGCAATTGATTAAATCATTATTAGTATTTGTAGCAAAACTGTAAACTAACATAATGGCCAAATCTTGTATGTTGAATCATATACAATTAAAATATGAGTTTTTTCTAACTTTTTTACTCTCAAATAGTAAATTATAGTCCACGTTTGAATAAACAACGCATCCGAATGCTTTTTAAACTTTTTTGACCTACTTTGTGCCAACAATTTAAAGTTTGGCAAGTTTATTACTTCTTCATCGTGTAACCATGTTTCAACAAACAACATATAACCAGCACACATGCACACAAATAATCGTTATCGCTACAAATATTTTATAATTCAAAGCAAATGAATGCACGTTATGAAACATAAGCTTTAGTGAATCAGACTCTTTTTCGCATAGAAATTTTTAAGAAAATGCTGATTATGTTCTCAATCTTTTGACTGATTATAATTTTGTAGGAGAACGCGACGGCTGGAGAGAGAAAGAGTGAGAGAGAGATAGAGAGATATGAAGCGATTAATATATAATAAAGATTGGGATATGGTATAAAGTAATTACACCCTTTGTGAATTCTTTTGCTTTGATTGTTAGATTGTAGTCATTTTTTTAATTTTCCAGTTTATTTATTTGAACAATAAGTTAGCCCTTTCTCAACTTAGGTATGCGCGTGTCTACCTTTCACTCCGAGATTGTCATTCG
Source organism: Phthiracarus laevigatus (assembly GCA_034700185.1). NCBI lineage: Eukaryota > Metazoa > Arthropoda > Arachnida > Sarcoptiformes > Phthiracaridae > Phthiracarus > Phthiracarus laevigatus. The sequence goes on along the minus strand of JAQIXJ010000833.1, from coordinate 24,688 downwards.
AAAATTAGCGTTATAATAGCCATTTATTTATAACTCATTTAAGATTATTGTTGTCTGATTGATTTTTAGCAGTTTTTTAAATAAAAAGGTTTTTAAACAGCAGACAGCATTGGCAATATAAGTTACTAAGTTTTTATTAAAACATTTGACTCAAATGAATTGAGATACACAAAAGGATTAACATTTTGCTAGTATTTCTCAGATATAAAATTGCTCTGAGTATCATAATAACATCACAGATTTTTATTGTACAAAATATATAAATTTTTTAAGTTAAAAACTTGTAAATACTATAATAAAAATACTAAAAATTTTAACTCAAATCAAAAATTAAATACTTTATATAGAAATGTAAAAAAATTAAAAAATAAAAAACTAAAAGGCTTACATTAATTTTTTAAATATTTTAAAAGAAAATTTTACTCCTAATTTTTCAATCCTTTTTTTGAAAATATTTATTGCTTATTTATTTTCCATTGTAGGTCTCTCCTATGTGTTAGGAGCTTAAATACATAGGGATTGCAAGCCAGACTTTAAATGCCCATGCCAGACCCCACACGACATAGCAAGACTCCGTCCACCTTTGCCGGACCTCAACCCTTATGTCGGACTCCACCCGCCAATTCCGGACTCCACCAGCCATTGCCAAACTTCAACCGCCCATGCCGGACCACAACCACCTATGCCAGACCCAACCAGTTCAACCCAAGCACTCCACCTTCCCATTAAGAACTCTACACGTTTATCCAGCACACTAGTACAAGGTGTCGTATGGAATTTTAAAATTTTATTTGACAACTCCTGATTAAAGGGGTGCAAACCACCTCGAAGAGTATTTCTAACCTCGTCCGGACCCAATCCGCCCAGTAAGGATTCCACCGGCTTATGCCGGATTTTAACCTCGCAAGCAGGACTCCACCCGACCATTTATTAAGTGATTTTATTATTTATATAAGTGATGCAAACTAATTATTTTGAAAAATTTACTTTCAAAATTTATTTTTGCAAAATATGTGTTTAGGTATGGTAAATTAAGTAAAAACAATAGTGCCTACAAAAAATTTCATTGTTTTTTAGCTTACTTTTTTGAAAAAAGGAGAGCTTATGCTTTTGACACTGTCCGTCTGTCCGTTCGTATGTGTATCCGCACTAGCTCAACCACTGAAATTTGAACGTATTTTATTTGGAGTATTTAAACTAATTTTTAGCTTAGTTTGACTATTAGAAAGTGAGCTCTCTATGAATGTATCGTTCTTGTTTAAAAATTATATTAGAATTTAAATTTATCCTAAAAGTTTATGACTAAATCTAACACTAAAAGTTTAAATTTTTTTGCCTCATTAGGTTTTATATTCATTCCACATATCTTTAGTATAGTTAAAGTTCATACATCAAACGTTTCATTTATGATTAATAAGTGGTCACATCTATTATTTTATAAAAAATCAAATTGCAAAATCAAATTTTGTTTATACTTAACATAGAAAAACTAATATAATCTTAATCTTAATAGCATACAATTTAGTACTAAAAAAGTTGTCTCCTAAAAAACAATAGAAAATTTTTAAATAATTTGCATTTATGTTAAAATTAGTAGTATTTTAAAGTTAGTGACTTAAGAACATGCTTGTATTCAAAAACTTTAAGAGCAATAGTTCCTTAAGTTTATTAACTTTAACAGATATAACGAATCAAATTTAATAATTGATTAGGCACATGAGTTATTTGATGAAACAATATAAGTTAAACTAATTAGGAAAAATGTTTTTAGATTATCTATATTATGCATGTTCTTGTCATCTATAATTTTTGCAAATAAATAGTTCCAAATTATTTTATGAAATCATTATATTTTGGTTCATTTTTTACTATTTAAGTATCGATTAAAATGTTTTCTATACATTAGCGTTGTTTCCATTTTACAATTTACAATTAAATTGCCTTTCTATTTCGATTTCCATTTCAATTTCGATTTGTCAACTTTATTAAATTTCAATAACCTTTCTATTATGGCTTTATTAAAAAATGATAATTAAATTACATTTCAATTTTTTAAAATTCCTTTATTTCAATTATATTCTAATTTCTATTTTTCAAAATTCGACCAATTCACTGGAATTTTTATTTCAATTTTAAAAATTTCTTATTTATCTTTGAAATTTAAATTTAATATAATATTTATTTTAATTTCATTTTTAAATGTTTAATTAACTTATTTTCTCATTTAAACATCTATTATAATTATGATAAAATTGAAAGTTAATAACCTTTAAATGTTTACATTAAATTATCAGTGAATTTGTTATCTTAAAATTAAAAACAAGTATTGCACAAAATTAAAATTTTATAATTATTATTATTTGTTAATAAAATTATATGTTTTTAAGAATTCGGCATTGTTTTTAAGAAAAAAATTATTTACAAACCATTATCACTTACCCTACTCCTTCAACTTATAAACGCATTTCCCGCTACAGAAAATAATCTCTCAACAGATGCAGATGATGCGGAGTACATAATTTATTTTTATCGACTTCTCTAAAATAATTCAAGTTTTCTACGGAGGACTCTTTTATCCATAACAACTTTTAAATTAGTTCGAGTGGAATTAATAAAATGTATATAATTTATTAATAACTTATCTAACTCTATCATAATATCTATTGATTGAATAGGTTTTCTAATTAAATTATTTTCTAAAAAAACTTCAAATAGTGACATGCTTTCTAAATTTTCGGTATATCTGAAAATTTGATTTTTACATTATTAAAGTAAGCCAATTGTGTTTAGGATGATCATTTGTGGGTAAGCTTAGTGATAAACAAAAGTAGTGCCTTTTGTTATAATAATTTTCTTTTATTAAAAGTTACATTCATGTTATGTTGAAAAGACTTTATGTAAAAATAAAACATCAAACTAAAAATTCTTATAAGGAGTCTATTATGATGCGTTTTTCTCAGATAAAAAATAATTGTCCACTAAAAACTATTTTATAAACCAGGAGTCTAAAATTTTTGATGAAGAACAACGAATGTTAAAACATAAACGTTAGTCAGGCTCGCCAAAAAATTTCATGAGAGATTGAAAGACAACAAACGATAAAAAATCAGAGTAACACTAAATAACGACGAATGACTAAGGCCTTGAAAATCGTTAATAAACTATTTGTTAAAACCATTCAAAAACGATTGGTGACTATTCTAATGTTGTTATATAACTTAAACAATTCTAAAAATGTTATTTTTAATTAACGATTCTAACGGTTTAAAAAATTTCTAACGATTTTATTTATTTCTAACGAATTCAATTTTTTTTAAAAAATAAGAAGAATTGTCGTTAGAATACTAAAAAATTGTCGCTAAAATCCTACAAGTTTTGAGTGGGGTAATGTTTTAGGGGTTTCAATGGGGAAAAAATTAAAAAAAAAAATTTTCGAAGAATGTTTAAACGCAAAGATCAAATTAATGTTATTTAAATCCATTGAGTTATTGCATGGCCTATGTTTTTTGAAATTTTTTGATTTCAAATCAATGGACTTTTTCAAACGAATTTTCGAACGATTTGACCATTTATTTCTAACGGTTAATAAACTATTTTGCAAGTTTTTTTCTAACGAATTTCAAGGCCTTACGAATGACGAATGCTATAACAACAGCGAAACACTATATATCACAGAAAGTCAAAACATGATGAAGAACGATGAGCCGTTGAGCAGCAGAAAAACACCAATTATCACTAACAATAAGACTTGTTAAAGATCGAAAAAGATAGTGTTGCAGCGAGACACTAACAGTCACTTTAAGTCATGACTAGATAAAGAACGGCGAAAGTTAAAACAGCATCCAAATACAGAATCGCATAAACATTCAAGACTTGATTTGAAACTACGTGAAGGTAACTGAGAAGACGATAGACTTGCGATAAATCTTATTCACATTGGAATAAAAGAAAACATATAAGGATTTGAATGTTTAATATGATAATATAACCAAGAATGTTCTAACTTTATTTTGCCACTCATCTTTTGTCCTTTAATAGAACCGTTTATTAAATAAAATAAACAAAATCTCTATAGGAACAATTTGAACTCTTCAAGAACGACTAAAATTTTATATCAGTTGCACATTTTATTAGATGTAAAGTTCAAATTCTATCGAAGTAATATGGATTATTATTCTCTACATTTCCAGCTCTGCTACAAATAATACCATAAATAGAGAAACGTCTTCTTATAAATATAGAGATCTCCGGCCAGTGGTCCAGAACCCTATTTAAAATTTTAGATTTCATTAAATTATTGTTTACTGATTTTTAATTTTATGCAAGCTCAGAATGTTTCTTGAAAAAATTATATGAAATTAGCTGCAATTACAAAATTAGAGTTGGCTTTCGAAGTGAAACTTAAAAAAGTAACTAATGGTTAATCTATACCAAAAAAAACTTTGATAAAATGTAAAGTAATATTAAGTTTACTAAGTTTAATTTCATTGTTTTATTTCTAAAACTTTATTTATTACATTTTTGCATCATCGAGCATAAATTAAAGTTTTGTGGATTTGATGAAACTTTTTTGAACGAAACCTATTTGATTATTAAAAACAATTCATTTAAACTTTAGCTTTCATAATGTACAAAGTACATAAAGTTTTAATAGTTAAAATCGAGAACTTTTGTGAACACGAATGACAAATTACAAGCGAAACTCCCGGTGCTTTATTGCACTATTTTGAATCGCATTTTTAAAATATTATTTTTCAGTATTTTTAAGCACAATAATACACATGAAGAAGAGTCACTGATTCCTAGTGTTTTCATGAAGAATAAAAACGAAAGATTAGAAGTAGTAGTAAACTGATTTTCGTTATTAAATATATAATAATTATTAGATATAACAATCACTTGTATGATTATTGTTCTGGAATTATTTTAAAAATATTAAATGATTTAAATATATATTGTTGTATTTTTTGATTAAAATCTAATTCTTTAATAATAGAATAAATAGTTTTATTTTGAGCATAATTCCAGTAAGCATCCATTCTAAACTTGATAACCAGCTATTATTGTACCACATATTTGTTCTAATTCGAGTTAACAAAATCGATACCGTCGTAATATCTGACCGTAAAGTTAGTTTCTGTAATTTTATGATCGCTCGCATCCACTAGTAGTAATAATATAGTCTAACAATTAAAACAATGGCGTGTTTTTTTCTAAAGTTTTGACTAATGGTCTGACGTCATGCACTGTATTGCGCATGACGTCACTTTTTAACTTTTCACTTTTTTTTATTTTTAAAGTGATAACTTTTAATTAATTAATATATAATTAATTATTATTATTAATTTTTAAATATAAAAAGGGGTTTACTAAAAGGGGCCTTAGACTATTAAAAGTAATTTTCAATGTGTTCTAGCGTCAATGATATCAATAAAAATTAAATTAAAATTTATAAACTGTTTATGGGTTAGTGTTAGATTTAATGGACTTCAAGTGTTAACATTGAGTTAGTAATTCAGTTTTAACATTAAAAATTGAAATGAAAGGAGAGAGAAAAGGAGAGAGAGAAAAAAGGAGATAGAGAGAAAAGGAGAGAGAGAGAGAAAAGGAGATAGAGAAAAGGAGAGAGAAACAAAAGGAGAGAGAGAAAAGGAGAGAGAGAAAAGGAGAGAGAGAGAAAAGCAGAGTAAAAATCGTAAAAGATAATAGCTTCTAGTCTTAGAAATTCATCGCCTTAACGAAAAAACTAGCGATTGTTCTTCTTGGAGGCGGTCTCAGCAGTTATAAAATTCCGAAAATTGCCATTAGTAAGATAGAAAGAATTATAGAAGGCACCGCCGCTCCTTCTGAAATTAATTTTAATTTTCTACCCAAACCTTTAACTGAAGAAAAAGTTAAAGTGAATGAGGAGGAATGGGGATGGAAGAGCCATTCTTAGAAGCAGAAGCATCCCAAGAAATAAAGAAAGAAGGCTCAGTGGAAGAAGGAGCATGAAAAAGCTTCCGCAATCCATAACAATAATGTTTTGGAACAAGATGCGGCAGAAAATAGCCAAAAAATTTCACGTCCTATACCTATTAAGGCCTGGCAACCTGTTATTCGTAAAATTCCTGATATAAATAAAAGGCAGAAGATAGAGGAAGCGGTCAATAAATACAGCGCGAATGTTAAGCGTCTTCTAGACACCAGAAATAACAACGTTTTCGGCATCGAATCGTGCAAATGGCTTAACCATTAATCCGATGCAGTCTAGCGATAAGGTTATTAAAATTGATTTTGTTTTAAAATTATTGTAATTGTAATCAATTAATTTTTATAATAAATAAAATTTATTTTGATTTTAAATTTTGTTGATTTTCCAATTCCTCACCCCACTCCAAAAAATTTCCAAATTCTCACCTCACCACAAAAAATTTCCAAATTCTCACCCACTCCAAAAAATATTCAAAATCTCACACCACCCCAAAAAAAATCCAAATTCTTACCCCACCCCCAAAAAAAATCCATATTCTTGCCTCAAACCCAAATTTTTCACCAAAATGTCACAAGAACCCATTTATTTAAGAAATTTTAACAGATTTCTCAACAAAGGGGTTTTCTCGATTTCCGTTATTAATTCAGGATTTTAATCTATTTCTTAGATGAATTTAATGATTAGAAATTTTTCTAAAGCAAATTTTTTAATTTGAATTAAGAAATCATTACAAAATTTTAAAAACAACTTATTTAAGACATAATTTACAACTTTTATTTATACAACCAATGCAGTCAACTACATCATGACCCAAAATTATGATAATGACGTTATTGTATTTGTGACGATGTGAATTGCAGATGTTTTATCAAATTTATGGTGTAAACTAATTTTAGAAATTTTTTTGAGTGTAAAATATATCTAGATTATTTTTAGGGTGTAAATTAATTAAAGAAACTTTTTGGTGTGTAAAATATTTTTGGGGTGTAAGGGAAGTGTATATTAATGGGAAGGGTAGAGCGGAAGGGGTGCCGCAGCATTGCTGCCGCGAGTAACCCCAAACCCCCACCTACTATTTGCCGTTCAGGAGATTAAAGGGTACCGCAGCATTGCTGCCGCGAGTGCCCCTCACTCCCTCTTCGGACTTAACAATTTTCTATTGAAGCCTACCTCCAAGCCTACCTCCTGACAACAGTATCCAATGTTGAAGCATCAGGTACCGCAGCATATTCTGCCGCGAGTATTCCATTAACCCCAACATCAGTTACTGTTACCGCATTCATCATTTCATATTTCATATTTCATTTTCATATTTCATTTCATTCATTTATTTCATTATTTCATTTCATCATTTTATATTCATCTTTACCTTTTGAGAGCTGGCAGTGATATGAAAATAATCATCTTATGCACTGCCGACCGATTAAAACTGACGACAAGTCAGAAACAGTTATTAAAATTTTTAAAATTATTTTGACCCCCAACCACTTGTTTCCCTTTTTTCCATTTTTTTATAATTTATAGCCAAAGACAACTTTAATCTTAAAACTATTTTCTATTAAAAAATTTAAAATTTTAATTAATTGTATGTTTAATTAATTAAAAACCTTCAATTAATAATAAAAAAGTGGAAAGTGACGTCATGCACAATACAGTGCATGACGTCAGACCATTAGTCAAAACCTTTAGAAAAAAGACGCCATTGTTTTAATTGTTAGATTATATTATTACTACTTCCACTATTTTATATTAATTTTATTAAAGTTAGCGTATTTACTTTTAATTCCCTGAGAAACAAATCTACTTTTACCCGATATTTGCCATATTTGCCAACAAGGTTACCATAATAACGTAATATCCTGTTAAGATATTTGACAATTTTTATTGCGTAATGTTGCTTAAAATTAAAAAAAAACTAAACTTAGCGAATAAGTAAGCGAATTGAAACGAAAGCAACTTTGAATGAACATTATTCCTATATTGAGATAAAAATTGTCGAATTGGACAGTAACTCACGAAGCATTGGATTGTCATATTTTCCTAACAATAAGCATGATTCGAGAGAAACGAATTTTAAACATGTTGTATACTATGGCTGCGCTGGCAAGCTATATTTTTATTCGGGTGGCAAAAAATTGATAAAAAGCTTTGGCCGAAATGGAAAAATAGTGATTTCATTGGGTGTGTAATTAAATACCCACAATGAAATTTCCAGAATGAAAACTTGGTTATTTATTTTAAGCACAATAATATACTTATTGTTGATAAGACAGAAGCATTGCCCGAAGATGCACTTATTCCTAATTTTTTCATGAATAACAAAAATGAGAAATTAAAAGTAGTAATAAACTGATATTCGTTAATTAAGTCTTTAATATATATTCGAAATGAAATTCACTTATATGATTATTAATCTAGGAATTTTGTAAAATTTTAAGTGTTTAAATTTTTATTGTTGTATTTTTAATTAAAATCTAATTATTTTGATTTTGGAATTGTTTTTAGTAAAGTCCTACTTTTAAAGTGACTTCAACTCGAGGTGAGAATGGGCGAGTGAGCAAGAGTCAAGTAAAAATTGACAAAATAGTGTTAAATTTTGAATATGCCATAAACACTCGGACTTTAAAAGCTCAAATATATCACATAAAATACACAAAAAATTTAATTTTATGCGTCAAAAGGTTTTATATTCATTTCACATCAGTGATGTGCTATTTAACCCATGAGTACAGAGAAATGTTATACGTATGCCGCGCCCAGACTGGCTTTATGCTTAACATTTGTGTGGACTATTTGGACTGGCGTCCACATCAATGCTTCACATATCATTAGTTTACTTAAAGTTCATACATAAAACATTTCATTTACTATTAATAAGTGCTCTGTGGCAATTATTGTTCCATAAAAAATCAAATTGCAAAATCAATGTTTCAAATTCTTGTTAACGATTAAAAAAAATTTATTTAATTAAAAATGGGATTTGATTTAAATCGGTTTACGAAACGAGTCGATAAAGAGTTTCAATGTCCAATATGTTGTTTGGTATTTGAGAATGCGGTTGAGTCACAGCATTGCCAACACATATATTGCAAACAATGCATCGAAACGTGGCTTAAAACAAACGCCGTTTGTCCCATCGATACAATCGCATTAAAGCCCGAACAAGTTAAGCCAATACCGACAAATTTGCGTGATCTATTGCTTAATTTAGAGATCAAATGCGACTTTGGTAAGAATATTTTAAAAGTTTAGTTTCAATAATAGTTTATATGGTGCTAACTTATTTAAATAATAATTATGCGATTTTAAGCAATCATAGTAAAACGATCTTAAATAATATAAAAAATTTATCATTAATTCTAAATTAGTTATATAAATTTTGTACTGCTTTTGATACATAGAATCGGAAGGATGTAAAACTGTTGTCACACTGGAAAATCTTGTAAATCACGTTAAAAGTTGTTCTTTCGATCCCAATTCGCTAATAAATTGTTTAAAAGAATGTGGATTAGAGTTAACGCGCAAAGAGTATCGAAATCATAATTGTTTGAGTTATTTAGCTGAGAGCGTAATGTTGCTTCAAATTACTAATACTAAACTCAGCGAAGAAGTAAGCGAATTGAAACGAAAACAACTTTGGTATACATGTAATTATGGCATAAATATATTCAAAAATAATTTAATTGAATGCGATATTAACAAGAATGGATACGCGCGATCTCCATACCCATTAGATGAACATTATTCCTATTTTGAAATAAAAATTGTCGAATTGGGCAGTAACTCATTTAGCATTGGATTGGAATATTTTCCAAACGATATGCCAGATTCGAAAGAAACCAATTTTAAACATGTTGTATACTATGGCAGCGCGGGAAAGATATATTTTTATTCGGGTGGCAAAAAAACTGATGAAAAGTTTGGGGCGAAATGGAAAAATGGTGATTTTATTGGGTGTGGAATTAAATACCCAAAATACAATCGCCAGAATGAAAACTTGGTTATTTATTTTAAGCACAATAATACACTTATTGCTGAGAAGACTGTAGCAATGCGAGAAGAGGCACTAATTCCTAGTGTTTTTATGGATAACAAAAATGAGAAATTAGTAGTACTTGTAAACTGATTTTCGCTAATTAAGTCTATAATATATATTCAATATTACATTCACTTGTATTATTATTAATCTAGAAATTTGGTAAAATATTAAGTGATTTAAATATTTATTGTTGCATTTTTGATTAAAACCTATGTCTTTGGAAATATTAAGTTTTCGAATTGTTTTTGTGTAAAGTCGTAGTGTTAAACATTAGGATGTAATAAGCTGTATATTGCACTTAATAACGAAATAATTAGGTTTATTTTTGAGCATTAATCGAGTTAACATGCATACTAGACTTGATAACTAGCTATTGCCATAATTATTTAATATAATTTGTAGAATAACAAGATTGACTTGAATTTTTAATAATGATTCGTAATTTTTTTCGGCACAAACAAAAGCATATCGTTATTAGGAAATATTAAAGTTTGACTTTTAAGAAAGTGTCTCTCAAGTCGTCAGTATCGCTATATTAGTATGTTATAATAAAATTCTATTTTATGGAAACATTTTTCTCGATAGGAAACAACCGAAACTTTCTTTCAACTTTGATGGGTTTTAAGTCTTGTTATTTTGATCGAAACTGTTTCAATTATATTTACTTATGTTAACTGCAGTTATTTTCACTAATAATGGAAATGATTCTATGCAGACTATTTTAGTAGTTACCTTTATAAATGGTTTGTATGCATCATATGAAAAATAATGAAACTTTTTTTATTTCTAAATTAAACATACACTTTTCTTTACTCTAATTATTCAATGAAAATTGAACTGTATAACCCGAAAATCTACATTAATGCTTTCCAAGAAATAGAATAATTGTTTATAAAACATTTAAACAATATTTAATTCAACGCCATACGCACCCAATTTTTTAATGTTTATTTGGCAAAATTTATGATTCAAAAATTAATAAAATAAGAACTATACAAGTCAATAATATAATTAGATAATGCAACATACTAGACTATGAAACGGGCCACTGATTTTTCGGGCACCCGACATTTTTGTCGGGCTTTGTCGGGCTCGGGTCTCAAGTTAAAAAACTGTATCGGGCCGGGCTTTTGCGCCAAAAAATTAAAAGCCCGAAAATTTTAATTTTGTTAAAAATATTAAAGTAAACATTGTTAAATTATACAAAAATTTAAAAGAATAATAGAATACCATTAAAACTAATCATTATTTGCAGATAAGCATAAACTAAATATAATTATAACATAGACAGATAAATAAAAATTTAAGTCAGAATTTGATTTTGTGATTAAAATTTTTTTAGTAAAATAGGGCCTGGTCGGGCTTTGAATAATTAAATTTATCGGGCTTTTGTCGGGCTCGGGCTCAAGTCTGTCGGTCTTGGATCGGGCTCGGGCCTTGAAATTTTCACAATTTTATAGTCTACAACGTCCATCGGTACATCTGCTTTTGCCTCTAAATCTACATTATCGTGTGCAATGAAATGCGTATAAATTTTAGAGACGGTATATGCTCATAATTTATAATAACAAATGTAAAAGTATTGCTTAGCTTTTGTGTAAAGTAAAAGTAAAATTTGAAAACTTTTGACTTTTTACTTGAAGTAAAAGTAAATTACTTTTGAAATGAATAAAAAATAAGTTAAAGTATCAATATTTTGCTTAGCTTTATTCATATGGTTTTCTATATTTGTATAGTTAAAGTAAAAGCAAAATATACAAGTTAAATTAAAAATTTGAAAGTAAAAGAACAAAATTTAAAATTAAAAAAAAAGTAAATTACAATTAAAATTAAAATAAACATCTAAATAAGTAAAGGAAAACCGATATTAATATTTGAAAGTTAAACAACACTACTACCAAAAAATGCCATATCTAATAATTTTATCATATATACAACTAATAAACCAAATAACTAACAAAATTTAACTCTTTTTTGGCTTTTTGTTAACTTAATCAATAAATAATAAAATTTGTAAAAAGAGTAGTAACAATATTTATAATTAATAATTATTAAAGTGAAAACATTTTTTTCGTTTTAAAATTATTAATGAACCAGTTTTTCTTTATATATGTAATAAATTAATATGATTTCTTTACTTCAACCACTATCGACGATGGAGTGAAAGAAAACGATACAAAACAATAATTAAAGTAAAAATGCTATAAATAAAATATCGAGAGTGTGGATTTCAAAATTTTAAGTAGTGATGTTTAACTTATGAATAAGCAAAATTAAAAAATTAGGAAAAGAAAAAGCAAATTGATTAAGCAAATCTGAAATATAATTTAAGGTATAACTCAATGGAAGCATAAGCCAAATTAGAATATTGTTCCTAAGTAAACCATAGATCTATCAAACTCATCGTCACTATTGTAAGTTCTATTAAAAACACGGGATTTAAAAATTTCTAGGCTTAAAACCATCCCTTAAAACTATGCCGTTTACTCATAAAATACTATAACTTTATAGATATATATGACCTCACAATATTGGTAAATTTATAGAACTTATTAAACTAATTAATTAGACTAAACAATATACAATATTTACTTTTTCATCCGCACATGTATAAATTGTGAATAAATACTAACCTTAATACGGAAATATAAGATTATAATTAAAAATAATATGTTTTGAAACACATTTCGCATAATACTTTAACTATACAACCGTTAATCCATTGGATTTTAATTGAAGGGTCAACTAAATCTGCTAGACTTATTTGTTAAGAAAAAGTTTTTATCTAATCTTTAAATTTATCTGCAGCCTATTTTATGCACAGTAAATTAATTAGTTTACATAATCGCTATTAAAATGAAAGTATATTTTAACTTTATATACTTTTATTATATATAAAGAAACGTCGCAATATAATTTAATAAAAACAACATCCAGACAGTTCTCTATGAATTATTATAAAAGTCAAAATAATGGCATTTATAGTATTTAAAAAAGCTATATAAATAGCAATAATAAATGAAGAAAATAGCACTTAAAAATAGCATTTATTTTTTTAAAATTACTTAAAGTTAAAGTAGATTTTTTTCTTTAACATTTTTCTAAAATTTCCTTAGTTTATTTCATTATGAATATTTTGAATGTGGATAACAAATTTTATATTATCAAAACCAATTTAGAGGATACTATTTAGTTGCAAAATACTAGAGTTAGGGACCAGTTTCGAGGGACAAAAACCATTTTTAATTTATTATTACGCTCACAACAATAAGAAATATTCATTTTAAGGCTATCATAGTTACAACGTTTAAACCGTTAATATACTCTTTATATTTGTTTAAATTTTTGAATATCACACTTTCCTTTTCTCGTTTAATTCAACAATGTTCTATAATGGTTAAAAGATTAACTGATTTTAATATTGTAAGAGAACGTGACGGTGGGGAGAGAGAGAGAGATCATTCTTTTAGTATATAAGAAAAATACTTGTATAGCAATAATATTTATTTGATTTGCTATATGCTATAAAACCTTTGGTTAGATGTGAGTGAATTAATGCATTTATTAATTATTTGGTTTTAAGCTTTTAAATTAAAATCATGAAAGCGAAAGTTTTTATTTTTTATATGATTAATTTTTAATAGCGTTAAAAAATTTAAAAGAAATAAAAGATATTTTTAAATTTATTGCTAAATTAAATGATATTAATCTATGTTGCTAGTAATTAAAAATTTTAAGTATCTGATAGTGAAGTAGTTAAACCAAAAAAAATGGTTGAATTTTTTTGGAACCTTTTAAAACAATTATATTTTTTAAAAAAATTCTTATCGACGAATGACATACGCATGACTTGCTTTATATTCATAACAAAATCGCATAATTGCTAAAGCTTTCAATTAAAAGCATAGTTACCCAAGGTCTGAAGTGCCAGAGGGGGTCAGATTCTGAAAATCTCAAATTTTAGGGGGGGGGTCAAAAACTCATCGGATTTAAACGACAATTTTTTTGTATTCGGACCAAAAAAAAAATTTTTTCGGCCAAAAAATAGCTCATTTTCAATACAATCTAGATTTTTCATGGGGGGGGTCAACTTTTCCAGAATTCTAGGGGGGTCAACCCTGGGCTAGCACCCCCCTTGGGTAACTATGATTAAAAGTCTTAATCAGTCTTATTTATAAAACCTAGTTTAGACTTAAATTACGAAAACTGTCATCTAAAAAACTAATAATAAAGGCAGTTACAGTATTTTTTTTAAAAGTCAATCTTATAGATTTGTAGGTCTGTTTACGCATTCAAAGTTGTTCATTGTTACGCATTCCTTTTCTATACAGTAAAATTAGACATATTTAAATTAGTGGTGGAAAAACTTTATAAATGAGAGTCCCGTCCTGTCCCGTTTATTTAAGGTAGTAGTCCTGTCTTATCCCGTCCTGTTTAAGGAAATATTTAGTGCCGTCTCGTCCCGTCCCGAATCTATTTTAATTTTATCATTATAAAGCTGTCAGAAAATTATATAAAAAAATTCATCTAAACTTTAGTTGATAAAAACACAATGCTGATATATAAGATATAACATAAATCATTTTACAGAATTGTTTGTAATAAAACTGAAAAAAAATAAAAATTCGATGATGTTTGCACACAAAAAGCAGACCATTTAAAGACTTCCGGGATTAAGCCAACCAATTTTACAATCCTGTCCTGTCACTTACATGGTACAATCCCGTCCCTATAAATCCTGTAAAAATTTTCTAAATCCCAATCCTTTCCTGTCCCGTCACTATTTTTTCCAGATCTAATTCAAATCAATAAACATAATATTATATTAAGAAAAAAAACTTGCAAGTAATTATAATAAGCGGATATCATAAATTTAAATTTAACAAACACATTTATTAAACGGCATAAATTAAAAAATTTTTATGAATCGAATATGAATAATAATTAATCAATTAGTGTAACGAAGAAAAAGTCCGATATCGCAAGCAGACTTTGAAATTAATACTAATGTACACTTTCTTCCTGCATTTTCCGTTAGCTTTTCATTTATATTTCTTACCTATATTTTTCTTTTTCTTTTATTTCATAATTAAAATCAGAATTAAGTATTTGGTGGTAAAAGAGACAAAATCTGACCTTAAATAGAAATCACAGTAATAAGTATATTGCAAAAATTGCGACAAAATGCGAACAACTTTTCTGATTTCCGTATAGAAACAAACAAATTAACTCTCATATCAAACTAACGAACGAACAAGAAAACGCATATAAACGGTAAATTTTTCTTCGAGACATTGCACTGTCGATTCAGTTTGAGGACTAAGGAGTAATAAAATAACTATTATTTCGTTTTAAACTGTTTATTAAATTAAGTTTGATAATTTGCGAACGAAAAAAATCTTCGAAAATGTTCAAAGTAAGTACGACTCGATTTCGCTGTGAAATTTATTTAACTTTATCTGAAAAGCTAATGCCAAATATTTTTGATTGGTTAGTATCTGTTAGTCGCAACAATAATAGCTTACAGCCACGCTGGCTACGAGTACGGCGGCTACACGCAACTGGCATCGGGTGGCGGTAGTTACTCGGGTGGTGGCGGTTACTCGGGTGGAGGTGGTTACTCCCAGCAAGCAATACCTGCGGCTATCAGTTCGAAACGCACTGTCGAAATTAAACCGGTTAACTTACCCCAGGATCCGATTTACCCGCAAGTGCTAGAAGTAGCTCCGTTGGAGTTACCCATTCAAATTATCTACAATTCGAAGTCAAGTCCGGTGCTCGTTCACCAAAACCACATTCCAGGTTTGTTTAATTTTTTCCATTATAATAGTAAAATGGATATGTAATATTACTATATTTTATTCAATTATCAGGCGCTAAAGGACAAGTGGAGCGAACATCGTCAGAGGAAGAGCCACACAAAGTGGTGCATGAAGTGCTTCGGCCTGTGATCCAGGAGATAAGAGAAGTGATCACACCGTACCGCCGCGTTGTGCAAGAAATTCAACCGGTTATCGAAACGGTCAACACTATCGTGGCGAGGGGTGAGCGAGCGCAAGGTGGCGCTAGAATCGAGGCCCCAATTTCGGGACCGATTTCGATACCGTCGTCGTATAGCTCGGGTGGTAGTAAATACTCTTCTCGAAGATAAATGCGTGATTCGTGAAATGAATCATAAATTTTTTATAGATAAATATTGAAAGATATATATATACATATCTAAACTATGATATCTAATCTAATATTTTTTATTTAATTTAAAGCACTAACTATTCCGGTTTTGCTATTAAACGTAATGAATAGCCAAAATGTATTGCATAAACTGGTTTTAGAGAAATTTTGATAAACTGTTTTTAACACTTGTGTAGTAAAACTTATATTATTTTATGCCACAATATTTGTAATTTTTTATGGAAGTTTAATTTTTTTAAATAAATACTTATATTTAACATATAATATTTTCATTAAATTTAAAAACTGTTAATGTTATATTCAATTATTTTACACCATATGCATTAAAAAAATAAAACACTAAAAATAGTTAACAAGTAATTATTATTTTTCATTTATTTTTTTAATGCAAGAAATATCATGACATGAGTTACAATCACTTAATTAATACTAATTATATTGCTTAGAAATAACTACGAAAATGACTTTTATAACTAGTCGAAAATGTACTGTGTATACCGTACATTTCCTTACGTTTTCTGAAGAAATAATAGTTCGTATTTTTAGCCGAATATTATCATAGAATTAAAAGTTGTAGCAAATTTTATCATAAAGTTGCAAATCTTTATTTATATTTATTAGTTATTTATTTCTTAAATAATTATATTAATAATTTTGGAAAAGTGTTTCCAAGAAAGAGTTTTTTAATGAAATATTATAAAGAGTATCAGAAAACTTGGTTAATGTCACTTTTCAGATATGTACTTTTTGGGAAAAATATTTAAATTAGAGCTACAACAATATAATTAGGAGCGCGTTATAAATATTATCACGAATACAATGATTGCAGTTAAACCATTTCATTACAGAGTTTATTTGAAAAATGTAAAATATTATTCTATTGTTATAAAAGGACGTAACGTACTTTAATACTTTAGTGCTTCACGCTCTCTTTTTAATTGGACTTTTGTAATGATTAATTTAATATAAAGTTACAGCAAGGATTTACTGCTTTAATTCATTTTAATTAATTTCATGGCTTATGAACATAAAATTAAATATTTTAATAGTTTTCATAAACAATTAGCGCAATTTCAATATTGTTAATTTCTTCTATTAAATTTCCGAATTCTTTATTTTTTGATTAACTTATAATTATATGGTTTTTACAGTAATTTATTAAAATTGACTTTTTAAAACCAGTTATATAGTTATATATAATAAATAATCAACCATAGAGTATGTTTCAAAATCAATTAATAAACGAAAAAAAGCATGAAAATAATAAGCATGCAATTTAAAATATTAAAGTTACGGTTAGTATATATTGAATAGCTTCGAAGTATCTTGGAAATTTTTGTCGATCACCATTTGAGTGAACTCTTTGTGCAATTGGCCATACACTGTCATTTCAGTTTTAACGCGATGGCAAACATCGTACTGTATCTGAGCTCTAGTATTCAACTCACCCGTTACCCCTAGAATATCTCGGTCGAACGTATCGGAGATTTGCGACGCCTGTCGCCTTCGGTTCTCTGACGGCATGGAGTTCCACTGATTTAGAAGATTGTTGTAATCGTTGCCAGTTCTAATTACAATTTGTTTACCATTTATGATCGAAGGAAAATTTTGCTTATTCCATTGCAATTGATTGATCATATTTATTGCCGAATTAATATCTCTCACTGCATTTGTGACATATCGCTTCAGCGCATTATCGTCCATTCCTTCGAATCGGCATTCACTCTTTACTGTAAAATTTAATTATATTTTAAACCCAAAAGATAATTAGTTATACGATTAATTTACCAATTAAAAGTGCAATGATAATTGCGAAGATAAGCATTTTGGTACTTTTAAATTTTAGAAAATGAGTTATTTTATTTATTGGGTTAAAAACTACAATCAATGTTTCGTATAGTTGCATAGCAGTTTTGATAGGAATGAATATTGTTTTATACTGAATTCACTACGAATTAACAACGCTGCTGTATAAAGCCTTTTTTAATTTTTTTCCCCATTAAACAATATCAAGAAAAAACTTTCATTGCGTTCAACACAGTTGCATAGCGCACAGTACTTTTTACTGGACAATGTTATTTTTATTTTTTGGTTTAGCGCTAATGATTTACCCTGTATAATGCAAATAAATTATTATATCGCTGATATATTTGTTATTTGGATAACTTCCAATTTTACTTGAATGTAAGTAGCAGTGGTTGTTGCTTAATTTACCCAGAGTATTCTGGATAAATAACAAACGTTGCTATTAATTCGAAATCAATTTCAAATAAAGCTACTCAAATATAAATTATCCTCATTAATCAGTCTAAACCATTTTCCCTGCGAATATATTAGAATCATTGATTGTGTTATCGTGGTTTTATTATTATATTTTTGATTTAATTCATTCCCCTCATCGTTAATTAAGCTTTATAATTACAAATGAAATTGTATAATTGCTAAATTAAAATGAAATAAATATTGTTTTGCAAAACAAAATGGTCTGAATAAATATTGTAAATAAACTGTCATTTAAAAATATAATTCATGCTTTAACTATGTCCAACTCTGGTAATATTAGAATTAATTTACTCAGTTTACATGAGCATTCTATTTTCTGTACACTTTTTTTTATTAGAAAAGAGATAAAGTTCTTAATATTAATAAAGGGAATATTTTTTTAGCGCAAGGCTATTTGAAAAAGTTAGCTATTGATTTACATATTTGTCTGATTGGCCTCTTTTTTAATTTTCCAAAAATTTTTCAATCTTTATGACATTTTTAGTTTTTTGACTTTTGCATTTTTTTTTTATTTTTTTCAATTTTTTTGACAGTGATTCATTTTTATTGTAAGAATACATTGTTGTGTAAAATTTTTTTACTTTTTTCTTGAATTATTTTATGATTTAAAATTTTTTTTAAAGAGATCATAACACCAAAACGTTTCTTTACAGTTTTCAATTAGTTAATTTCTATCAGAAGAATTTATTTTTTGTTTTGAGCTTAATTTTATATTATTTTTATTGGAGTTTCTGTTAATTTTTAACTGAATATTTGTATATGTTTGTTACTATACAAAACCTTAATGTTATTGCCATATTCATAGTCATTTTATATCTACCAAACAAAATGATAATCCTTTGGTGTAACTCAAATGTTTTAATCAAAAACTTAGTGGCTTATGCCTAATATTGCCAATGCCTGGCTGCATACGAAGTGTTGAAAACCAAGTTGACTTGAAACGAGTTTTTGATCGAATTAATAGCCTGAAGGCACTGCAAAATGAGAAGTTTAAGGCCCACCAGGCACTAAGAATAATTGAGACTTACATGTTTTGTTTAAATTTTATAGTGAGCTTGCTTATATGGTGACTCATTTTATCTGAAAATGGGGACTGTTTCAAAACTGAAATAAATTGAAATATCAAATAAAAAATAAAATTTTCTTGATTTATTCGTTGTCTTCTATTAGATGACAAGCGATTATAAATCGGGAATGCTCAGTTGATCAATACCCTCAATTATTTTGCATCGAAATGAATTCTCTTATAAATTTCTTATGATGTATTAAAGAAGCCATTTTTAATTTTGTCACAAAAATACAACTTTACGAGTTTGTTCTTATATTTGAAAACAATTTAATTTATTACTAGATTTATGACGTAAAAATTCAAAAAAGAATATAAAGGTAACATTTTTCACAATTTTTTGCATACTTGGTAATATGTACTCCAAATAGGGACATTTTCGTCTTTTTGTGGACAAATAGGGACAATCTCCCCATTGTCCGATCTCTGCATATGACTAAACAATTATTATTGATGAAATAAAATTATGTACATAAGTTTCCATCAAATGTCCAATTCATAACCTCTATATTCAAAATTAAATGTTATTTCTCATAAAGATAATGTTCTAATTATATTTATATAGTTTTACAATAATTATGACTTTGGCTATGTGTCGCAGAACGTTTGAAATTGTTTTGGTAACTTTTAGATAGCCTTCGGGTGAACTATGGCTTCGTTTGGGTGAGTTAGGTAGCAGTTTAGATTTCTGATAGCTATCGGGTTGGATTGGTAACTATCGGATAGCGTATGAGTGTTTTAGTTAGAGTACGAACCGTCGTTAGCAAAACCATAACCTGGAGTACACGCCAATATCTGGGCTATATTTCTTTATCTGAATAACAATTATCCGATATAAATAAATATATAACAAAATTTGTTTGTTTGTCTGTCTGTGATGACCTTTATAGGCACCTTCCCTGGGGACCTACCCCCTCGACACCTATATTAATGGATTCAGCTTGAAAAGAGGAGGGCCAGTAGGGGGTTTCGCGGTGGTGGATTGTTAATTTCTTCTATTAAATTTCCAAATTCTTTATTTATTCATTAGCATATTGGTTTTTTCTGTAAATTATTCAAATTGATTTTTTAAAACCAGTTTTTAACAACAATTTTAAAATAAATAGTCAACCATAGAGTGTGTTTAAAAATAAATCCATCAATAAACGAAAAAAAGTATGAAAATAAAAAGCATGCAATTTAAAACATTAAAGTTAGTATATATTGAATAGCTTCGATATATCCTGAAAATTTTTGTCGACCACCATTTCGTTGATCTCTTTGTCCAATTGCCCATATGTTGTTATTTCCGTTTTAACGCGATAGCAAATATCGTACTGTCTCTGCGCTCTATTATACAACTCAGCCGTTACCCCATGAATATCTCGGTCGAACTTATCAGAGATTTGCGACACTTGTCGCCTTCGGTTCGCTGACTGCATAGAGTTCCACTGATTTAGAAGATTGTTGTAATCGTTTTTAGTTCTGATTATAATTTGTTTGCCATTTATGATCGAAGGAAAACTTTGCTTATTCCATTGCAATTGATTGACCATATTTATTGCCGAATTAATATCTCTCACTGCATTTGTGACATATCGTTTCAGAGCATTATCGTCCATTCCATCGAATCGGCACTCGCTCTTTACTGTAAAATTTAATAAATTTAATACACAACAGGTAATTAGTTATAAGATTAATTTACCAATTAAAAGTGCAACGATAATTGCTGAAATAAGCATTTTGGTTCGCATAAACTTTAGAAAATGAGTTATTATATTATTGGATTAAAAACAACAACAATAATTGTATATCAGTTTTGAAAGGAATGAATATTGTTTTATACTGAATTAACAAAGAATTAATTACACTGCTTTATAAAGCTTTTTTAATTTTTTTTCATAAAAACACTTTCAAGGCTAAGAAAAAACAGTCGCATAGCGCACAGTACTTTTGCTGGGCAATTTTATTTTTGTTTTTTGGTTTAGCGCTATTGATTTACCCAGTATAATGCAAATAAATTAACTACTCTTATTATTTCAATGATATATTTGTTGTTTGGATAACTTTCAATTTTACTTGAATGTAAGTAGCAGTGGTTGTTGCTTAATTTACACAGAGTATTCTGGATAAATAACAAACGTTGCTATTAATTCGAAATCAATTTCAAATAAAGCTTCTAAAATAAGTCATTCTTATGGATTTGATATTCAGTCTTAACCACTTTTCTTACAAAGGAGTGCATTTTTACTAAAATTACTAATAATAGGATAAAAAGAGTTGTATCATTTTAACGATCAGATTGTGGCATTGTTATTTTATTATTATATTTTTATAAAATAATTTCATTGTCGCTAATTAAGCTTTATATTATAAAGTTTTCAATTACAAATGAAACTGTTTAATTGCTTGTTAATATGAAATAAATATTGTTTTCAAAACAAAGTGGTCTGATAAATACCACGAAACAGTAGCAACCATCTGGATAAACATGAAATCGTTTGTTTTCAAAACAAAGTGGTCTGATAAATACACCGAAACAGTAGCAATCATCTGGATAAACATGAAATCGTTATTTAAATTTCAGTTTAAAACGCATCGTGTAACCAATAAATTAATATAAATTTTGATGATTCTTCTAAATAAATTTAAACTTACATTAAAAGAAAATGGGAAATGCCGTTATTTAATAAGTGAATAAGTATTATTATTTGTGGAATTTATTGCAATCAGATAATGAGTGCAAATGTAATTATTCTGTTTTTTAAATATTGTAAATAAACTGCATTTCATACTTTAACTATGTTTAGTAATTTTTATGTTTAATATTACCATAATATTATTTTACTGTTTGCATAAGTATTAGTTTTCTTTGCACTTTTTTAAATTAGAAAAGGGATAAAGTTCTTAATAATAATAAAGGGACTACTTTTAGCTAACATTGAAATAGTCAGCTATTGGATTTAACATTTCTGTATATCTGTCTGTTTGGCTCGTACTTTATTTTTTCCAATTTTTTTCAATTTTATTCACATGTTTCATTTTTTTGACTAAAATTTTTATTTTTTTTGTAAGTTTTTTCGTTTTTATTGTAAAATACATTGTTGGGTAAAATTTTTTGACATTTTTCTTGATTTTTTTTTGGTTTTAAAAATGTTGAGCAACAATCCGATGATTTTAATAGTGGTATTTTAAGTATTATAATATTCGAGTTAATAGTCAAAATTCCTGTCAAAATTCTTGTCAAAATGGATGAAACTAAGGTCAAAATGTCAGAGATATTAGACGTTTATATCGTAAGTATTATTACTTGACTGGTGAGCGCGAAATTTTAAATATGTTTCCATTTAAATCAACAAATTGGTAATTAATCATTAAATTAAATTATTTATAATTTCTCCCAATGCGTCCACAAAACGTTGAAAATTTCCACTCACCTCTCGAAATAGACTAAAGCAGCTCGTATTCGGCGTTTCTTTGAACGCTTTCATCACCTCAATGTTGTCGTTGTTGCCTACTATTTTCCTGTTGAAGATTAGGGGAATGTATAGAACAAGGTCGGCAACAATATGTATATATTTAGTTTTATTAAACAATAAATTTAAATAATGTTAATGGAATTATGAATGTTTAAACAATGAATTTAAAAAACAAAATAACAGCACACGGATTAACAATAAGCATATTATTTGAACATAACAGTTTAATCGATTCAATACTATCATAAACCAAACCAATCCAAAACTTAACCAAAATCTAACCAAAACTGAACCAAAACCTAACCAAAACTTAAACAAAATCTAACAAAAACTTAACCAAAATCTAACCAAAACTTAACCGATATATGATACTAGATTTTTGTTTTTCTTTTTAATGTAATTTTTTACAACAATAAAGTATTTTTATTAAGCATTTTATAATGCTATTGTTGCCGACCTTGTTCTATACATTAGCCCTTCTTTGTATTAAATATGCTGTTAAATAGTGGAATAGTCGGTAAATGCATGGTAACAAATATGTTCGTATACTATTTCTCTATTGCTTTAAAACTATTTTATTTGTTCGTTGAGTTATGGAAAAAACGCCGATAAAAAACCAATTTTCAATAAATAATAAATAAGCATAATATTAGTTGAGATTTACCATATCTCCTGTTTTGCCAAATTTTCTCAAATTTACTAAAATGTTAAACATTTGACGAGTAAAGTTTAAAAACTTATTCAAAAAGTAAATTATGTATTATTTTGAACCTATCGACTAAATGTTAGATTATCACATATATAAACCAAACTTCTTTTAAACTATAAACTCCACGAGTTTGTTCGACAGCATATTGCATAATAATGGATTTTCCAATCGAAATTGTTAAACAAACAAATGACGGCAATTTAGAAAAAGCAGAAGAGTTTGTAACGTTAATTATCGAAAATATAAAACCAAAGATTATTAATGGACATAAACAAACTGGTTTTTCATTAAAACAAGATTTGGAAAATTGGCAGCAAATAATGGGAGAGAAAGATATTGAAGCAAATTCGCTGTTACCCATAATATCAGATGAAACAGGGCTTGAATTAGTGTTTATAAGAGCATGGAATATTTATGAGACGGAACTTCAATCTTGCATTGAATCAAATCCAACTGATGACCAACTTTTGAATGGACACATCGCTGCTGAGGAACATTGTTGGAAGTATTTCACAACTGAGCTCAATGATTACGTTTGCAATGAGAACGTGAATAAAGTGATTGACAGTCTTCGCGAAAGAATCTCAAAGTTTTATGAGACCTGTCGTAATAAAAATTTTCAAAGAATTGACAATGAATTAAAGCGAACTCTTATTCCTGGAATCGCGAGAAGTGTTGGGAATATTAATAAATCTAAACAAAAATCAAAAAATATAGTATTACTTGCTATACCGTGTCCTGGATCTTATAATGGCTCGTGTGATCGAAAAGAACAGTTTTGGTTATGCGAGAAATGCGAAGACGTTTTGGAATATGGTTTCGATGGATATTTCTATTGTTATTGTGGTAAAGCGGATGCGTATAGCTTTCAATTTAAATGCAATTTGAATGATCATTCCATCAATTTTCTGCAATTTACAGAAACTCAATTAAAATTTTTATTAAGTAATAAAGAAGTGAATATCTT
>JAQIXJ010000832.1:0-26774 GCA_034700185.1 Phthiracarus laevigatus | reverse complement strand
TTTACTATCGGTTTGATTTGATTAATTTTTTGTAATGACGGTTGGATTTCGTAATTCACTGCCACTGAGCCATAAGCTCAAATAGTGTTGCATAATATCTGTTTAAAAATAGTGCCTTCACTTTCACCAATGCGCCATCCGCTCGAAAGTTTGTACATTACTAAGAAACAAATTTTGAGTTTGGACGTTATCGTTATTAAATGTGACGTCACTAATTCTATTGTCATATTGTTTAACATTATTAATCGAAATCTGTATTCACACGTCAATTTACGACTGGTGACAATCGTTAGAGCGGGGCACGGAAATTTACACTTAATGCTATCCGACCCTATCCACATCTGCCCCTACAGTTATAATTATCAGGGTGTCACAGAGTGGAGGGCTGTAGAGGGGTTACCAGGAATTGTCCACAAAATTGAGGGCCTCCACACAGGAATTCTCAAAAAGTTGACACCCTAACTAAAAAATGAAAAATTACAACTCTAAGAGGGAAAATTTTTTATCTGACTTTTTAGACAGATATATGGATTTGGGTATTCTGTCCGTCTGTCCGTCCGTCTGTCTGTCTGTTCGTCCGCACTCTTATTCTAATTAAAAAACTTTAATCTTTACTTTAATAAAGGGATTTTACCATTTTATTATTCTAATTAAGGGACTTTAAGCGATATCTTATTCTAATTAAGAGATTTTACCGATTTCTTATTCTAATTAAGGGTATTTAATCTTTACTATAATAAAGGGATTTTAAGCGATTTCTTATTCTAATTAAGGGATTTTCTGATCAAAATAGGCTAAAAGAAGGCAATGGCTACAAAATGGCTACAAAATGGGTCAAATGTCGTGTAACAATAGGCAAAAAACAGGTTAAAATCGGAAAAATAAGGCAAAAATGACAAAAATAAGTTGAAAATTGTGAACGGGAGCTCCCGTTTTTATATCAAAACAGTACATTATACATCTAATTTATGTCATAAAGAGTAAGAATTAGGTAAAAATGAGCCAAAAATCTAAATGGGATATTCCGTTTTTAAAGTAACATTATGGGCAAATATGCCCAAAATAAGGTAAAATAGCCAAAAATCTAAACGGGATATTCCGTTTTTAAAGTTACATTACGGGAAAATATGATCAAAATAAGGTCAAAATAGACATAATTTTTGGCTGAATCTTCCGAAATTAAAAGTAAACGGTAACTTTAATAAAAATTATAAATAATAATGGGAGCGAGGGAACGAAGTGAGTGAGCGACCAATTAATAACTGAACTCATCTTTACAAAGTCAGATATTATGACAGTATCAATCTTGTTTTATAATGTTTTTTGTCCGAGTAACCTCCCCAAGACTGACACACTCTGGGACACCCTGATAATTAAAATCAGCAAATCGAATAACGTTGCAATAAAACTTTTATTAATTAGTGAATAAATTATTCTCTATGATAATTATAACTTATCCAGTCACTTATTTTTTAAAATAATGAAAATAAATATTTTGCTGGTGTTCCGCGGATTTATTATTTATTAATGATCCGATCCGTATCCGATCCGCAGAAAAAATAATTTTATCCGCTCCGCATTCAATCCGCATCTAAAACAAGAAAGGCTCACAGAGAATTCAAAGAGAGCTCATTTTTTTCGTAACATAGAGCATAGTAATGTGATAAATATATCAATTTTTACCATGATTGCAACATCTTAAATCCATTTATTTAATAATAAAAATCGATGAAACCCTTTTATTAATATAAAACTGCGGACGGACGGATAGTTTCAAAAGCATAAGCTTAAATTTCATTAATCCGCAAATGCAAAAGTCGTTAAAATTTGAAGCGTCCACATCTGCTTTTATCCGCATCCGCACCCAGCTCTAATCCAAATGGTAATCAAAGATTTAATTTTATTAAGCTCCTTTGATTTATAAGTTATTTTAAATAATGGAAAATAATAAAAATAAAACTTCATTATACTTCATTACGATATTTTTGAAAAGATATGAAATGAAAGATATAATTAATCAGTAAATATAATGAACTTGCATTCATAAGTAAAAATATGTTTAATTGTCCATAAATATATAATTATTAAGCAATTACTTGTTAAAATAATGTATAAAATAAAATATATTTAATATTTATAAAATGAAAATTATCTACTAAATCGTTACATATTATTCATAAAATTTATAATTAATAATGTATATATTACAGTATTTTCTAATTAATTATAAATAATGATCGCAAAAAGCTCAAGCTGTTTTTAAAGTCACGAATCGTTTAGTAGAAGATTAAGTTTGTGTAGAGTTCAAACATCAGCTCAAGCTCAAAGTTAAGGCTAAGCATATGAGCACATATGAGCATATTAGTTAATGATTCGAATATTTAAATTTAATGATTCTTAATTTAATGGAAGTAATCCTAAGCTAATAATCTAAATGTTAACAAAATACTTCATTAAGTGATAGGAGTTTTAATAAAAACATTAAAATTTAAATTATTCATAAAAATATTAATTTATCGTAAGCTCTTACTCCTTGAAACAATGTTGTAAACTATTTGAGAATGTTTGAAGCTTTTTGCAAATTGATTAGTTTAAACGGAAGCTCAATTTCAAGCTCTGCAACTTTGGAGCTTAAGCTAAAGCTGACACCGAAGTTGACCAGCTTTGAGCTCATTGCTATCATTAATTATAATTTTATTGAATATAAGTTTATAATCGCGTTAACAGTGCATTTAAATAGTAGCCAACAAATATTAGGGCTTATGAGTAATCGGAATATGTATTTTTACTAAATCATATGATTATTAAACGTATTAATTTTGTTATAAAATATTTGCAAAACTAGTAATTGTTTTTAAAAAAGTTGTGATTCTAAAAAACATATACCGTATATGCTTACATGAAAACAAAAATTTTTTTAGTTCATTACAAGTTTTCAAAGCTTTTAAATTTGAATCAAAAGTGTAAATTTAATTCGCGAGTTGGTTTGCCACTTCATATAAATTGGCTCAATTATTTTCTTATTATTCCGTATTTAAAGGGAGTATAAATTTAATAAAAATAGGTGATTCGAAGAATAGGTATACTGTATAACTGTATATAACAGATATTAACTTTTAACACTTTTTCAAATTAGTAATTAATTATAAGTTAACACTAAATTTTGTAAGTGCTATTTATAGAGTAGACATGTGTTTAAACTAACAATTAATTTTAAAAAAAAGTATAGTGATTAGAATCACTTTGATTAGTGAGTATCAAATAGTTAACGATTTAAATAAAAATTATTGTAATGTGTTTTTCTGTTGAGATTGCTATCACTTAAAGAAGAGCAACGAATCCTATTATTTTGAGACAATGTGTTATTTAGTAGAGAGTTATTCTCATCGTTTTCATCGTATTGCGCCGCAATTTGTTTAAAACTTGAATGGTTAATATGCTGCAAACTGTTACAGCTTTGAAGACTAAGTGCACGATTGAGTATTGGTTGAGAATGTTTTAATAAAGTATTTGCATCCGAATTAAGCGTATCGTGAGTATTGTGTGGCGTATTTAGCGTGGTGTGTGTATTGTGAGTATTATCGAAACTCGAAACACTTTCCAATGTGTCGATTAAGTCAAATGAATTGGAAACATTGGGCGCAGTATTAGGCACTTCATACATTGTTTTTACCAAACTATTTCGATTACGTGGTAATCGAGTGCGCGTCGATGTCAAAGGATATGTTGAACATTGTTGAAGACTTTGAGTTCTACTTAATGGGTGATTACATCTACATTTTTGATTATGAGCGAAATATTCTGAAGTATTATCACAGTACAGGCATGAGTAACGTTCATAAGAAGCTGAAGTTATTTGATCTGCTGTGGCACTTCTCATACAAGGCTGCTGCTGGTGCTGTTGCTGTTGGTTATGAGATATTTGTTTCATACAATCCATTACTTGTTGAATACTATAAGTTAATTTATCTTCAAACGCATCGATACGCCTACAAATACAAGAAACAATTGGTTATATTAAGAAAAAAGTTTTTAAACAGTGGTATACTTTGATAATAAATCTATTTTGCTATCAATGCGATGAATATGATTATTATAATCAATGTGAAGAAGCTTATGGTCACTATGGTCGTCATCGAACTCGTTTAACCTGTTTAGCAATAATTGTGGCTCCATATTGATTGGGACGTGAGTTCTTGAGAGTGTGTCGGAATCATATGGCGATAAATGAGAGTTTGAATGGTGAAGTTCTCGAATCTTTTTATTTTTACGAAATCTATCGTTTGATGAGGAATTGCTTAAATTTTTATTTGTTTGCGGCGGAGAAACTCCTAAATTAGTGAGCGCTCCTAAAAAATGTGGTCATTTAGAAATATTAGGTAAAATGTTAAATCGAAACTTTTTTCTTACCAAACGTCAAATCTGTAAAACTTCTTTTTAGATTTTCAACCATTCCTTGAAATTAATGATTATGATATTATTTTATCAAAAATACATTAAAAAATCAAATACTCAAATTAAAAATATTAAGCACCTGATAATGAATTTAAAGTAGCACTTCTTGATCTTCTTCTGGGATGATTAGAGCCGCAATAAAACTCATAATTAGCTGGCGTTACATCTAAACCAGCTTTGATTGGGGAGAACTCTAAGATTCCAGTTCCAGAATTTCTGCGATTTACTTTATAATCCTTAATGTTTTTATAATAAGTTTGGCATTCGTCATCTTCATCTTCATTCTCAGCAGAACTGAATCCTAGTGGTCCCACAATCGATTGAACAACTCTTACATCTTCTAAAGAAACAAAATCCATAAAATCTTAAAGGATAATTTAAAAGGTTATTCGTACCATCTTCTTGGTCCACTTCTTCGGGCGGTGGCGAACTAAAACCTTCTTGCATTCTGTTTGATTTCTTCCTTTTGATAAGAATATCATTAACTCCCTGTTGATTTTGGTCTCGCAAATTGAATGTGATATTAAGATGAATATTAAATGAAGCCACAAATTCGGGGTACATTTCAAAGATGTGCAGCAAATCGTTGCGGGAAATCTTATGCAGATCGCAATACGTTAGCGCTCTGATATTACACGATGATTTTCCAATTGTTGGATTCTCTAAAGGATTTTCACCAAAAATATCGTCTTTACCTAATTTTAAAAAAGCAATAAGTAAATTATTCTCAAATTTTATTTATTAATGTATGAATAAGTGTTTTTAATAATTCAATGTTGTGCGCTGTTCTTGAAAATATTATTAAATAAAACAATAAAACTAATGTTTAATGATTTAAAATAAAAAACAATTATTTTTTCACCGAAAACTCAAAGATAACGTAACGTTTAATTTTTAAAATTAAATTAAACTAAATTGGATTGTTTTTAAACATAAATTTTACTAATTTGTCATTATTATTATTGTAATAGTTAATTAAAGTTAATTAAC
Organism: Phthiracarus laevigatus; assembly: GCA_034700185.1. NCBI lineage: Eukaryota > Metazoa > Arthropoda > Arachnida > Sarcoptiformes > Phthiracaridae > Phthiracarus > Phthiracarus laevigatus. Next base: position 21,329 of record JAQIXJ010000832.1, on the reverse strand, counting down.
TTTTTTTAATAAACTCGATAAATTTGATTTGCACTATTGATACCAGCAGTCACTTAATGACACTTAAGCGGTGGCTGATATGGTTAAAATGTAATATCTATAATATATTCAAATTTTTAAAGCTAGACACTTAACCAAATTATTTTAACATATTTTATTTCGTTTTTTGTTTTAATTCAATTATTACGAAACATTTAAAATTTGTCTAATAATATAAAATGGAAAATTTACCCAAAATTGCGACAACATTGTCACCGCTTAAAATTTCAATGGTTCCTCTGGCGATAAAATATAGGGCCACGAGAACATCTCCGCGATGTACTAATGTATCGCCCGGTGGAGCGTGTGTGGTCTTAAACTTTAATTATCAAAGTTTATAATCAATAATATTGTCGTTTTTATCAACAAAATAAACATTTTATTAAAGTCTAAAGTTGAACTTACTTTCATTGATAGAGCTCTTAAACATCCTTGAGAAGCGTCTATTTAAGTTAATTAAACATAAAATATAATGTTAATTAATGTTTAAGAGTTATTTTTTGTAAAATTTTGTATACGTATGTTAACACAATGCGATGCCTACAGTGTTCTAAAGAATATACGATAAATTTACATTAACCCATACAGTAATCCGCAATGGAGTAAGTAATTCGTTTACTAAAGAAATTTAAAGAATGTCTCACTTATCAAAGAATCTTTCTTAAAACGAACAACTTTTGAATTTGAGTTTAATGTCTGAGTTTATAACACTTATCAATTCAATATTAAACAGCAAACATGGAATACTTCTTGAATTAATTATTTGATTTTACTAATGTATTTTACTTTTGTAAATTATTAAACTTATATTATTGAAGAAAGTCACCAAAAAATAATATATAAAAGAATCTTAAGCGTTAGAGTATTATTCGTATACAAAAGCGTGTTATCTAAAATTTATTCGAACTGTATGTCTCATTACGTGAACATCAATTAATGCGATCTTAACTTATCTATTATTGCTTAGTTAATTCATTAGAATAGTATTCTATTACACTGTACTCATATGCGGAATAGCATAAAATTTAGTGTACCGAACACTATAAAGTATTTTAATGGTCACAAGTGTACGATGAAATTGAACGTAATTATATTGTACATAATATAACATCTTATATTATGTAATTTTCATTTTTATTTTCTTCGCTAAATTACCTTTAAATGCTGGACAGTTTTGAAGAAGATTCCGGTTTAAATGCAAACATATATCTGCCTGAAGGCATTCTGGAAATCCTTTAAGTACCTTTAATTGCAAACAAAAATTAAAATAAATATTGTAAATATTTCGTCGTTAGTGAAATCGCGTAACAGTATGTGATTCTTTGAAATAATGAAAACAATTTTATTTTTGTTAAATTGTTTGTCGCTATAAATAAGTAAAAATAGAATCATATAAATCAAGTAAATTAGCATAAGCGTACTAAACATGTTTATCAATTTTTGCATTACAATGAAATGTTACCAGAGGTTAATGAAATGTATTACTTTATTTTCCTTTCACTATATCTAACAAATATTTATGATATAATAATTAATAATATGTATTATAAACAACATTTTTAGTAAATTGAATGTATATGAATAGATTATTTGATTGCAGAATAAGTTTTTTAAAAGGCAAATTGGATAAACCATAAAAAGTTTAAATCAATCGAAATAAAATTAGCTGAATTTTCTTAAAATCAATTAAATAATTATATTGATTAATTTTGATTTAAATCGTTGATTTTAAAGCATAAACACGGAATTGATAGCAAATTAAAATCAATTTGTCTTAAAAGTTTTGTTCAAAAGTTACTTTCTTAAAAATTTATTAAGAACATAAGTAAATTTTTTAAAATAAGTTAAAACAAGTGGTGTGAATTCTGAGCATGAAGAAGTGAAAGTTTTTAATTTTAATATGATACAAATATTAGAAAACCTCACGAGTTTCTGTGAAAACGGATTTCGTTAAATAAATGAATCTTAACTGAGATTTTGATATAGTAATTGTTTAGAGGCATTGGGTATTTGTGCACAATGACACAATTCCCAGCGAAATGTGTTTTGCTTACTGGTAATGGCATAGTTTTGTTTTAGTTAATAGTATTTACTGTGCTGCAAGCGCTGCCACTTTATTTGGTTTGCCAAAAGATATTTAAGTAATAAATTTTAAGCTTAATTTATTATTTTGATTCATACCATATTCATATCAATACCATTAGTGTAAGTCCAAGCGTGTTGAAAATATTCTTCGAGCCTTTTCCTTAAAGGATTGGGAATTTGATGAAATCTAATAAATTCTCGAACCCTCAGTAATTGAGTGTGATATCTGGCTGTACCAGAATATAAGCGCTGTATTATAGCAGAAACATTCCCGAATATTGACGCATACATTAGCGCTACCATGAAAATGAAATTATTATTTTCAATGTTTTGGAATTCATTAAGCAAACTCACATCCGATTAGCATTACTAATATACAAAATATTTTTTCAGTGTTAGTCGTGGGAGAAACGTTACCAAATCCAACAGAAGTGAGTGAAGAAAATGTAAAATATAAGGCAGTAATATATCGAGACTTAATAGAAGGACCACCTGTACCATCGTGTGCTGTATTGCATATTTTTATTGTCAATTATTTGTTGATGAATTAAATATAGAACACTTACAATAAAATTGATATGTATCATTAGCTAAGTGGTCGAGCCATCCTATTTTAGGATCAAGCATTGGTCGTTCCGCATTTCCTATTGCATACCTATATAAGCAACACTATCGCAATTAGAAATTTTATAAATTCTTTTAGCATTTTCTTAAATAATTAAAGCTATAAAAAAATTTTAAAATGTCATTTGTAGCTCAAGTATTCAACTACCATAGAGCTCATGTTTACTGGATGTAAATGAGCTTTTTTGAGATCATTAATTAAATTTAGGTGTGCGCACATTTAAATATTAATAAAGTAATTCTAACTGAAACATAACTTATAATGCAAGCTCTTCACTGGTTTTGTTCTTTGAAATAAAATACATTTGTTTAGTTTAATTAAAATGTAATCTCACTTTTTTAATATAGCAAAATGTTTTAAAATAAGCAATTGTTAACGAGTGAGCTTATTTAAAAAATTACTTTATAGTATTACAGAAAATTTTGGCACAGATTATTTAAAAAAAAGGATTAATGTAAGAATTTAAATGACACGTACAGTATAAGCGATTACAGTGCTCTTACAGTGTGAGTAATCCATAATGTTTTATAAACTATTCGTTTAGTAAATTAATTAAAATTTAACTTAATCTCTCAAATTTATTTTCTATGTATTGAATTACTACAATACTGAATTCATTAAAACTTATAGTGTTTTATAAAAAAAACTTGAATTATATTAATGTTATCCAAAAAATTTACACATTCTTTATTAAAATAATTATACGGCGTTTTACTTTTCTCTCATACAGAAAAACTATATATATATATATTAAACATAAATTATAATTAACTATACGTGGGAGAATAAACTATAAAAAATTCATGCGTGTAATAAATATAAGCAACGGATATCATACAAAACATTTCCCATCATTAAATAATGAACAGTAAGAAAACTTTTCAAAAAATCGTTACTCACTCTATAGCCGTATTTTAAAGATTATAGTAAAATAAATTACCATAATAGTTAGTAACTAAATTCAATTGTACTAACTTAGACTATCAGATAATCGAAGTTTGTAGAAAATTTCGCTCAAATCTGGCATTTTTTGACCTGATGTTCAGTTCAATTTTTAGGAACAATATTTCTAATCCGTTTTTAATCAACCAATTAAGTAATATATTGTAAAAAACTTTTAAATTTCGAATTACATAATTAAAAGTATATTCGAGAGAATTTAAATTATAGTTAAACTGCTTAATTAATAATTATTTTTAATGTATCTAAAATCTTACCAAATACATGCGAGCCAGTGTGCGACCTAATGTCAAATAAATAATGAAATAAATGCAAATTTGACACAAACGTGAAACATTAGTACCAATGCAAACGCTGCCACTAATAAAACGAGTACAGCCGCACCATATTGCGAGTATCTGTCAATTTTTCGTGCCACACGAACAAGCCTTAGTAAACGAGCTGTTTTAAGCAAACCAATTAATGTTGTGGTCTATCAAAAATATAGCGTATAATCAAGCATTTAGAATAGTGTAGGTATAGAATACTAATAGCGCCGGTATTATTTCAATGATACTTACCTCATCATTTTGAGAACCAAACAATAAAAGATCAAAAGGAATGGCTGCGACAACATCAATAAAAAACCATCCTCTTAAGTAGTGAAGGGCTATTTTGCCGGGATGTGACACTATCTAGCATTTCACAAGTATTATCTTTTTGTTAATATAAATAATACGTTATATAATTTTTATCGTCAATTAATTACCTCGTCATTAGCATTTACATAAGTGGTTCTAAAATTAATTAGAATATCAACAATGAACATGACATCAACAAACAAATCAACAACCATTAGAGGATCATCACCATATTTTTTTGAACCTGTAATTGTCTTTTCGCCATTATCACTAATATTATTATTGGGTTTCACTACAAAAAAAAACCGGTTAAAATCTATTATCGCATAATCATTTTAATTGTTTGTATTTTTTTGGGTATAAATTGTTCCCCAGAAACAGTGTGTTTGAATACAAGCCATGTTTATATAAAATCTAATTTTAAATCCTGTTCTAAATTTAAAACTTTTCCCAAACCGTTACACGAGTCTGTCAATAGCTAATAAGTTAGAGAAAAATAAAGTGTAAATTTAGCTATTATTTGATTAAAATTTATAGGAGAAAAAAGAATCACTAATGGTTTGGTTAAAAGCGTTTAAAACTTTTCACTTAATCTAAGATGACAAAGTGATATAAAACATTATTTTAAATTTCAACATAAATAAAATAAATAAAAGCTTCTTACAAAGAATTTTTTTTTCAAAGATCAACCACTTTTGTTATTATCTGGCATTTAGAACTTTGAAGAAACTTTAAAATAAATAAAGTTTTCGCATACAAATTATATTATTTTGAAAAGAATAGCTATTGGCGTCGAAAACTACAAAGGTTTGTGCCGACGTTCAAAGAATCAAATAATAATCAGCTCTACACTAATCGACAATTTGCTCAATTTGTACAAATTAAAAAAATAAAGTTGTTTTTATAATCTAAATATAAATATCTACGTGTAGTTCAGTTTATGTAAGTGTAAATATTTGCGATTTAAGGCTCTTAAATTCACATTAACAAATGTTTTATCATTTCCCCTATAAATATTATAGCTTATCGAAATGGAGTGTTTAATAAATTAAAATAATTACTCATTTATAATAATAAAATAACGCACAAAAATATTGCTCAATAACTTAAGAAATTGTAAACCCAGTGAAACGTGTTTACTAAATTCATTTTTTAAACCTAAATTTAAAAGGAAAAGTTCAACGGTAAGATTAGGTATTTTTTTAAATTAATTTTTGGCGAGAAATTTGTAAACATTATGAACAAATGTATAATCAATGATATTGCGTGATAACCTTTTGATAAATTCTTTCTAGAAAAACAACCGATACTGTAATTGATACATGTATCTAAGATTCATGTCTAACAGTGTAAATGAAAGTGTAACATAATATTTTTGAGTAAAAAAATATTGGCAACTAATATCAAATAGAAAGAGTAATCACGAGAAAATTTACTTATGCTTGACGTCACAATTTGTCAAAACGAAAGTTTCGGGTAAATTATCCGTCGAATCAAATTAAAATTAAATTATTTTTAAATTAGCCTCTTATAAAATCAAGTGTTCTTAATTCATGCAAATGACTTCTTTTCTGATATAAACTTAAAGAATCGATGTGTAATTTGACATTTCTCTCTCAATATCTAAAGTATTGAACGACGCAAAAAACGCAACTTAGTTGTGCATTGCGTTAAAAAAATCTGTTTCATTTCGTTTTACCCTTGAATAGTGAGTATATCCGATAGATAATGTTTGGTTGGATGTGATGTGCAAAGATATATTTAAGCTTTACGTGAGTTTGTGCATTACTGCATTAGTTCACTATTAGACCTTTAACGCACATTAATAAACGAACAAAAATTCAAATTCACACTAACTTCAATCAAAACACAGCAAATTGAAGGACTCGTGATCTTTAAATGTATAGACATTAATAATTTACAGAATTTTCACATTCTAATCGAGGAAATAGTACTGATTCATCCAATTAAATTTCAATAGTAAAAAAATTTGTTTAAATCTTTTATATCTAAAGGCTTTACTAATTTCTGGCAAAGTGTCATATTTGACAATTAATTAGAATAAATGAATAAAACAAATTCAGCCATTTGGGACTTAAAATGGAAAATGTTATGTGGCATAATATAATCAAAATATAGTTGCAATAAAACTACCCGTACGCACAATTTTACAATGTGTAACATACTGCACCAAAATGATAGAAAGTTAGATAAATAAATATTATGTTCTATGTATTTAAGAATAAAACTCGAAAATTGAAACTTATTTGTGACGAAAATAGCTTAAATGGTAAGATGATTATAAAGATGTAAAAATAAGTGCCTAAAGTCACAAGTTAACTCGTAAGTTAAATTTGACAAATGAAGAATTATAGCCGAACAATAAAAAGGATGATAAAAAATATAAGAAATACGGTGTTGAAATGTTTTCTAATAAATTAATTTTTAACGCATTTTCAAAAAACCTATATATTACTTTTGTGGAAAAATTTAAATCAGATTTGTTGACAAAAGAAAGATTTAGCTGTCAAGAAGAATCCTATTGCGCACATGTTATTTTGACAGAGTATTTCGAAAAAAATATTCCGAGAAAATAATGATGAATATACTGTACACTTTTCAATATACACTCGGTGTTACAACTTGGCATTATAGGAAAATAATACATTTTTAGGCGAAAATTTTTGTCATTATCTTTGAACTTAGTTTCAGTTAGTAAATTTCGCTTACTTCGTTCACTCGCTACCAATATTTTAAATTAATTTTATTTGAAATTCTGTTATAAATTATACATTATATAAAACGGTATATGTCACAGTAGCCCGTGTTCTATAATATTCAAACCTCATTAGCGGCAGATGCAACTAAAATCCAGATCAAACTTTATTGACGCTCATTAGCGGCAGATGCCAATATAAATTTAACCTATTCTTGGCTATTTTTTACCTTATTCTTTCTATTTTGACTTGACTTTTACCCTTTATTGCAGCGAATATCGGCGGTTGCCACTTAAAATTCTACCTCATTTTTGGCCTAGTTTGCCATATTTTGTCCATTTTGACCCTATTATAACCATTTTAGCCTACAAATACTTTAATTACAACTTAGACACCACTCAATTTTTTACTTGAATTTTAGCTAAATTTCCCTAATTTTGCCTATTTTGACAATATTTTCCTATTTTGACCTATTTTTTGCCTATTTTTACCCGATTTTTGACCCAAATATGGCCATTTTTATTTTTTATGCCCATTTTGACCTTACTTTTGGCCTTTTTGACCCCACTAACGTCTATTTTGACATAAAATTCCCTTTAGGTTTAAATCTCTTTATTCCAGTTTAAGAATTCTGTAAAATTCCTTTATTAATATAAAGAACAAAAGTTTGCACAGACAGACGGACGGAATACACAAATTCATTTATGTGAGTTTTGTAGTCAGATAAAAAATTATTAATATTAATCGGTTACCTAAATTCAATTGGGCGTTATTTTTATCCGCATCTTCTGAACGCATCGATGATTTATCATTTAATAAAAAAGCTGCGGAGTACGGCGTAAAAATAGCGGTATAAATGACTAGTAACAAAATAAACCAATCCCATAACGCTTTAAATGGAGAATAGTGGGGTATTGTCCATTTTTGATGCGGAGACGAATTTTGATGATTAGCACTCTGATTTGGTAAGTTTGATAACTCGTCATTTGACTGGTATTTGTACTCCGGAAGAACATCACTTCCCAGTGAAAGCACCTATTATTAAAATGGAAATTATACTTTTTCACTTAATTGTATTCACAAAAATATTATGGGTTTAAAAAAATTCGTTTTTAAATAGACGTCAACGAGTGTCAGTTAAACTTAGAATCAGTATTTGCTCAGCTCTCGGATGGCAAATAGCAAAATCGGTTTTGAGATAAACACAGTTACAAAATTTCATTAATTGTATAATCAGGCATAAAACGCTCAAAAAATTGCAATCCTAACATTTTATTATATACCCTAACTTCTTTCGAGCCATATTTTACAAAAAAAATGAAAGCCTCAAATCTGACCTGAATTTTTTAAAGAAAAGCCTAACGTGCCCATTTGATTAGAATAGATGTGCTAAGATTACAGTAAAATCTTTTGTGGATTACGATATTCAAATTATCGAATAAATAACATCGCAAAAATATTCTTTTAATTATTAATAATTCCAATTATGTTTTAGGATTAAAGCAATTAATATTGTGAACAAACAGTAAAATTCGAGCAAAAACTTATGTTGGAAAGATAATTACACTACTTTATAATAAATACAAGTCCACCAAAATTAAATAATATATAGCATTTAGTGTCCAAAGTTCTCTCCGTTTAGTTTTAAAGATATTTATTGTATTTGGATTATTTGCGCAGATGTAATAAATTAGAACTGTCGAAATTTTATTAAATCCTTTTGACTTTTATTAAACACAATGACAAATACAAATTAATTCAAGTGTGTTTCCCCTCACTTCTAAAAAGATGAATTGCTTTTAATGGATATCTGTATATAAGGGTCAATCTATGAAAGAAAAGACTAAAATTTAACGATTAAAAGGAATTTGGGAACCAAGCCCTGAATTTAAAAGTAAACTCATTATGAATGTCGTTCTTGTTTTAGAATTAAAATTAGTATTAGTTCGATAAATAACAACTGATTCTGATAGATATCATTGAAAATCCTTTCTTAATGATAAAAACAAACAGGCGTTGCCAAAACAAATTGGATTTGGCAAACATAGGCAAAAAGTTAATCTTTTTCAATTTATATTGAAGAATCTGATACAATAAAATGATCACTATATCAAATAAATATTGGAATATTATTTTTAAGAAAAAAATTATAAAATTTTGGGTTGATATAAGCCATTTCAGTAAACTTTCGACCGGATTTTTCCGATCTTTCCAGTTCTGAAAGTTTTAGCGTAAAAATTTCTTAACATCGCGACTATTAATAAACGCGAAGATTTATTTGAACATTGTTTTTATTTTAATCCACTTCAAAATAATATCCGATGCGCATAATTGTTTATGTTAGGGAAAATTATTGTTGATTAATGGCATATAAATTGTTATAATTGTAACGCTGGCTAAATCGCGTTTCCATAGAAATGCCAAATATAAAACATATTACATAATGTAATGTATATGCAAAATATAATGTTCTAGTTCTCGATACATACTAATAGCATCGAAATGCACTCTATGTAAGTGAGCGTATGTCACGATTATTTCAAACCAAATACAAGAGGCACAAATTTTTGCTAAATTTATTAAAACAAATAGTGCATAGTATGGGTAAATGTTTACAAGGTTTGCAGACAGTTTATGCTATTGCGGTCTAATTAATTAATTATTAAAAATGGCACAGTTATCATAATAAATAGCAACATAGAGTAACTTATATAAGGTATACTGTATATAAGTTATTAGGCATTTTAAGGCATATTACGAACCAAATATAGGCATTACGTGTAAGCTTAAGGTAAATAGAGAAACTGAACTAAACTTAAAAACATTATACAGTTATGACTTACGTGAGGAATTACACTGAATTTTCGGATAGCGCTTTCTTTTAGCTCAAAAGCGGATCCTTTTCGCGATCTATTAGTTGTATTGTGACTTCGAATGTCACCATTCGAATGTAACGAAGAATTAAGACTCGATTGCTGTTTATTCCAAAGTTGTTGGCGAACTTTTTGCATTGAATGCGTGGTACTGTTCGACTCAAACGAATTATTGGGCGATAACCATAATGTGGAAATGGTTGGTCTGATTGTCTGAAGTGGCACATCAATGGCTTGCTGTCGCTTTATTTGTGGCGTCGAATTCTGACGCGAATTATTTTTGCGAAAGTGTTTTTGGTGTGTCTGTTGTTGCGGCACTCGAATGCTTATCGCGATTTCATCTGTTTTATTGTCTATACATCTAGAATATTCATCGTCACATCTATTTATAGGCGAATGTTCTGAATTTCCAGTTAGCAAAGGCACCATTTCATCATCTATTGCACAACCATTCCAAACGCATTTAAACTTATCACACAAATAATAACTAAGTTTATGTTTTATTTAAACAAAGTTTTTGTTGCCGTTTTGCGCTTAATATTTCATAACATTATTATGATTATGCAAATGTGCACAATAAGTATAAGTAACGACGCAAAAAAAGTTAGTTAAGTTAAAACTATTTTACCAAAGTTATGGCTATGAATAACTTAAAATAACTATTGTAGTGGAAAGAGTTAACTAAAGCGCTAGAATATTGCAGCATTAACTTCGTATTGATTAACTGAAGAGAGCAAGCGCTATAACATCTGCCGTTTAATGTATCCTTCAAACTATTATAAAACAATAAGCGCACATAACGTTATACGCACACGTATTGATACAGCAAAAACATTCTTACGTATTATTGATACACATTTTAGCACAATTTCCAATCAAATTACACCCAACATTAGCTAAACATGTTTCTTCCATGTTTTCTTTTATGAATATTATGTTCATTTTTTGCGGGTTCTTTTATTGTCCGATATTTTGTTTTTTTTGGATAACAAATTTTAATAAACACGTTATTACTCTCGAATAAATTGAATTTGTTGAGCATAAAGTATACGCAAAATGTTTGCATAATATAATGTATTAGTAATATTCTCTCCTAAATAAAATATTTAGGTCATAATTCCCATGATAGCTATTCGTATATTTTTATAAATCTGTGGAATAGCGAAAAAATGGAAGAAAATGTATACAGTAATAATGAAAGCTAAATGAATTATTTTAATTGATGATAAAACGAAACATTTAAAATGCATTTAACATTTCTGATCATTACAATTAATACAAAATAGAAACCATATATAATTTGTGAATTAATACGTACTAATAAATGGGCTAACATTAAAATTCTTTGGTTATATTCTTAGAATCACTAAAATATGGTAAAGAATGTTTAAAACAGTGATAGGTTTATCAATTTAAATTCGTTCAAATGCAAATAATATAATTATTAATTAATAATTGATGCAATAATAATAATTATTATTATTATACCTGAAATCACGCACAATGCACATGCATATTGAAATTATTTATAGTTATGGGTCAATAGTATTGGTTTAGGTTTTGACAACGCATTATATCATTGAGATTACATCGCAATTGGGAACATTGCTAATGATTTCGATTGGATATATAAACCCTAATAGATCTGTTTGTTTAATTAATTTCAAGAGTTTATCATACTTTTTGGATAATATTCAGTACTCTTTATGTCAATGAAAATTCTTCATTAATAAATTAAATATTTGAAGATTTACAGTGTAAGTATGCTTTAAGGGCGTTTGAGTATTAACTCAACAGGAATTCCAAAAAAGATTCTAGAAAAAAGTTTATAAATTAATAACTAGGGTTTCGAAAATCGTTAGAAAAAACGGTGCAAAATCATTTATTTATCGTTAGAAAAAATTGATCAAATCTTTGGAATAATCGTTAGAAATAATTATTGATTTAACTCCAAAAATTTTCAAAAAGTGTAGGTCATTCAAAAACTCAACGGATTAAAACGGTAATATTTTGAGCTTTGTGGCTTAAAATTTTTCGAAAATTTGTTTAATAAATATTTTTCCAGTGAAATACAGGAGAATAAGACCCCACTTAAAACTTATCGGATTTAATCGACAATTTTTCGGATTTTATCGACAATTTTAATCAATCTAAAAAAATTGAATTTGTTAGAAATTAATAAAAACGTTAGTTATTTTTCAAACCGTTAGAATCGTTAATTAAAATTAACATTTTTTGATTTATTTAAGTTAAAAAACATCTTTAGTATAGTTACCAATATGTTTTAGAATGGTTTAAGCAAATCGTTAATTAACGATTTTCGAAACCCTCTTAATAACAGATAATAGCAATATAAAAATTAGAGGATTATTTATATAAAATTACTAAAATAATGGAGTTTTCGTTTGGTATTTGTTGATCAAGTTGATACAGTATATGTTGATTTTTTAAGTTTCGTTATGCCAATCATTGCGATTGAAATTTATACGAAAAAGTTGTGTTTTGATACAATGATCGCAATCAAACAATTACATAAAATAAACAGTGAGACAAGTGCTTGCTGTGAAAGCTAATACACTCGTAAATATTGATTATAGACTGATAAGTGGTAATTCATAAGTGATACGATTTGATTAAAGAATAAACATGTTTGCGCACCACACCTAATACGAGTAAACTCCAACTTAATTATGATTAAGTAAATAATCATATATGAATCTTCTTGATGTATTAAGTAATTAATCATACGATAGCGCATGTATGTATTAATAGGCACAAACACTATGCGCTTTTTGTGACTAATATTCAAGAATATATAAGGAAATATGAACCCTCAATGAACTTCATCGCCGTTTCTTGCTTTTATGTTAAGGAATTTTACTCTAAATTTCAATGTTAAACAAAACATGCATAATGCGATTTTCTTTGTTATTTAAATTAAATATCTTTCACGTTTAATCATTTAAACTTTTAAGTTTTTATTAAAAAATACTATGTTTTTCTTTAATATTTATTACACTTGGTTAAAAATAAAATTAATAAAACACAAACAAAATAATTGAGCTTATCCTTTAGGGAAGCAGTCGGGTTGTTGTCAGCAAATTTTAATAGTATTATACCACTAATTAATAATATTATTATTATTATTAAGCTTATATTATTAGCCACAACTCTTTATTATTGACATTAAGAAATACTTTAGAAGGCTTAAAAATAAATAAAAAGCAAGAATTAGTTACATTATTACTATTCTGTTACTCTGATGTCACTTACATAGTTAAATGTTATTAATTGCTTATTTTATCTAAAATCTAAATTAATTAAACTTTATTAAACAGTAACCATAAAACCAATTACTTAAATTATGCAAATATATATATCGCTTTTAGATTCTGCGTTCTCAAGTGCTGTAGAAAACTAAGGCGCTTTTGTCATCTCTCAATCTTAGATCAGTTTTAATTAAAGATTCCGAATAAAGTGAGTAATGGTTTGGTATAGAGTGAGAACACGCATACCACTCATATTGTACAGACACTTACACTTAATTTTTAGCAAAGAATGTGTAATCGCATTGACATTATGTGAAAAGCGAACCAAAAAGCTGTGAGTGTTATGCTCTTCACATCACTTACTTATTGAGTTTGTCACGTTCTTATGCCATTCACTACACAAATCATTACCATAATTAGATTGAAGTTTCTTTATTAAGATATTTATAAAAAGAAATAGGTTATGATTTAAGTATATTTCGTGAAATCTTTTTCTTTTCAATGTAAAAGTATTTTTCTTTTTATAACATTTTTATTCGTGGAAAAACTTTTAATATTCTAGTATTACACCAAATTACTGGTATATTTTATACTATAATTTGAAAGTTTGATGTGATATAATGCAATTTTTGATTAAAAATATAATAAAATCAATTCAAAGTTATAAATGGTTTAATTCATAGTTTTACTGTAAACATATTTTCAAAAATTGCAATTAATCTATTATTTATTTATAGTGACAAAAATTTTATTAAAAAGTTTTATAAGTTTGAGTTTAATTAAAATTGATGAGTGTTAATGTTATAGTCAAGTAACAAAAAAATTGAGTTTAAACGCACAAATATAAAAATACTTAAATAATTTGTTACCGTAAGATTTTGATATTTTGTTAGAATATTTTGTAATTTGTAAACAAATTATATGCAATCATTAATGTTAGTCAGTGTAACTCTGCTCTCATGTTTCTGATTTTCAAAAGCCGTAAGGGAGTTAAATTAATAATAACATGGTTAGGTATTCATAGACTCTGGCATGAATCTCAAACCTCTATTATAATTAGAGTCTGTGCTCGAACCTGACCCTCATAACTGGAACACAAGTCTGTGCCTCCGAGTTTACATTTTTCGCATCAAAATATATTATTATATAATTTTCATAATTATAGTAACCCAGAATATAGTTAGTTACTAAAGCTTCAAAACGACACTTTATTACTCCTAAATTTAAAATCATATAATTATTATATACGCTCGAATCGAATACTATTTTTATTATTTAAATTGATAAAAATTATTCAAAATGCTCTTTTGTTAATTCATCAACAACTTTTACACAAACTGAAAAATTGGCGTTTAAAACGATGAAATATGTGAACTTTTCCTGAATTTTTTAAGTCTGAATTAACCATCACAGACCGCCAATTTGTTGCACTAAATTTAAATAATTTATTTTTTTTCTAGCAATTACTAAAACATTATAAACTCAACATTTTAAAAAATAAGTCACGCGTAGTGACAAAATGTAGTAACAAAAGATCAATGATCAAAAATTTCGATCAAACTTTACTACCGGTAATAATTGTAATTTCATTTAAAGGTTATTTTAATGTTATTTTGGTAATTTTTTGAAGAAATTTATAGCTCTTGTTTTATTTAGATTTGTTGCTACTTTTTTAATTCCTAATATTTATATTATTTTTTCTCCAAAATTGAATTATTTACTTAAGATAAAGTTCAAGCGCGAATAAAAATTTTCCTAAACATAAATAAAAATAATCACATCCTCAATATAGAGGTAAGCAGAGCTCGAACTTCAGCTAAAAACGTTGCGTATCTATATATTTAATTCCTTAAGGCCTTTTTTGCGCAAATATGGCCAAACGGTAATAGATTCGATTACGTCAAAAGCTTCATAAGCCTTTAGATTAAGAAAAACTAAAGGGATTCTACTGAAGGACTCCACAAAAATTGAGAAATTTTTAAATAAAGGGAAGTTTAGGCGGGTAAAAATACGGAAAGTACAATTCCAAACATGTTTTTGTAGAGTGTTAAGCAAAATATAGGAGCGCTTGCTACTATTCAAAAAATGATGTTAGTCTAATAATAGCATATATGCTTTTATCAAGCCCTATTAGGAATATTTTAAATTAGAATTGATAATAACAAAAAATAACAACTTTAAAAAGATTAAAATTAAATAGGAGATTATCTTGCAACTAATTGAAAAAAAGCTGATGAAACTAATTAAGGATATAATTTTAATTACTTTTAGTGTTTATTGCAATTAAGTTTTTAGCCATGATTGTAGTGGGAAATTTAAAGCCGGAATCGGCAATGACCGACAAAACGCGTCGATGTTCAGCTGAAACAACACAAATGTAAAATTTAATTAGTCTTTATTTATTAAATAGGGAATAATTTTTATCAGTTATTATATATGTTATTCGAGTTATGCGAAATTAAAATAAGTTATTTTAATGTTTAAATTGATTTATATTACTGTAAATTTTTAAAAATTAGTCTTAACATATATAATTATACTAAGTTTTTTGATAGTAATTCTACAATACTTAACAATATAGATCCATTTCGAATCCGATTCTAATACAATAATTTTCTTTTGGATTCCGTTCCTATTCTATTGTTTTATAAAGTTATAATTTTGATTCTATTCTATTTAGATAATTTGTTTAGTTTTTTGGCAATTTATTCGATTCCGATTTATAATAATCTATGCTACATTATTTTAAACCAAAACATTTAATAGATTCTAATATCGAAAATTCTTTTTAAAATAAAACCTGGTCGTGTAATTTTACCCTTAGGCTTGAAAAACTGATAGAGCTCGCGCGGAGCCGACAAATGACGGAATCATTCGCACGTATAATGCTTGTGTTATACAAATAATTGTTTGAATATCAAATTTGAAGCTAATTTAATGATTTAATTCCAATTCCAGCATTGGTTTCAATTTATTTGGTTCGCGACGTGCTTTATGTGTAATAACAACGGAATCGTAAACAGTGTAATAGAGAATATTCTGTTAGGAGTTTGATCCAATTAAATGTTATTACATATAATTATATATTATTACAATCAATTATGTTTCATTAAATTACGTTTATTATGGTATATTACCATCAATTAACATTCATATTATCATATTAAATAACAATTAAATTTGTTATTTCAGTCAATAAACCATTGTAAATGTGGATTTGAATTAACCCATAATAGTTTAGAGATATATGAACAGGTAATCTATGTTTAACGAAATTTGTTAATTAACCCTATGTTTAAATTCAATTCAATTGATTGACTGTTAGGCATTGGAAATGATGGAAAGTGTGGCTAAACAATTAATAACACTCAACTCCACAATGATTTTGGATACATTTCGGCAATTGATTAATATAATGGATTCGCCACACATTCATGTTTGTATTAATGAATAATTGCCGTCGTTTACCGTTTACTTTTAAAATCATTCGTTTTAATATTAAAATAGCTATTATTTCAATGTCACGATATAATAGTAACGGAATTGAAAAGTGCTAATCGACCCGAAAATTGTGAATACGACTCAAACGAACAAACATATGAGTTTGACAATTGGTTTTGCGAATGCGATGAACACAACCAAACTATAACACGGTATAGACTGGTGAAGTTTGAGAAGAATTGCGACGAACCAATGGGTATAACTATCAAATTGGATCAATTTGGTCGTTGCGTTGTGTCCCGCATAATGATTGGCGGACTCATTCATAGACAGGCAACGCTCCATTGCGGAGATATTATCTGCCAAATCAATGACATTCCCGTTTTTAACCAGAGCGTGGAAAATATACAGAGATTGCTGGTATAAATTATTTTTAATGTTATAAATCATTGGATATAAATGCCATTGTGATGTCATTATTAATATTGTTTGTAATATATAGCGTGAAGCGAAAGGAAACGTATCATTCAAAATATTGCCGGGTAGTCGTTCGCCTCAAACATTTTGTAAGGTAATTTCATTAAAATCATTATTTATGTTTAATTTTAATAAATTTTGTCGCTTAAAGAAGAGCGTGTTTAATAATTTCTATAGGCGTTTACAATTTAAGTAGATTCGAAAATTTAAGATTAGGTTATTACAGTTATTTTCAAATTTTTGTTTGTCTATCTTCATTGTTAAAAGTCTTTTCACTAATAAAACATCAGCAGATCTTCTTCGAACCACTCTCAAAATATTTAGCTCACTTTTTTAGATAAAAGCCGAGCTTATGGATTTGACCATATCTGTCCGTCCGTCCGTTTTTACGTTCGCATTCTTATATCATTTAAGGGATTTCACCTGTTTCTTATGTTAATAAAGGAATTTAAAATCTTGAAAACTGATTAATTTATCACACTAGTATGCAATAAACTAAGAAAAAATGAGCTATCTATGAATTCTTGTTTAGTAATCATTACGTGTCAAATGTTTTAACTTATGCTGAAGAAATTTGTTGGGGAATTTGTTTGAAGGAAAGTCTTCAGCTTAATTACACTTAAAACAATTGAATATCATTGGAATAAATGAGTAGTTTTGTTTTAGATATACGTTAGGGCACAATTTAATTACAATCCAGAAGATGATGACTTGATTCCAAGTATTAATGCTGGTTTGGCTTTCAATGTTGGAGATATTTTAGAGGTAATATGCAAAGAAGATTACTATTGGTGGCAATCGAGGAGAGAGGGAGACAAAGGTGCTGCTGGTCTGATACCATCTCCAGAATTAGTTGAATGGAGAACCACTCATAAAGAACTCGAAAACAATAAAAAGAACCCAAAAGATTGCATTAATTTTGGTAAAAAGAAGAAAAAACATCGGAACAAATATTTAGCAAAACGAAATGCTTTGTTTGATCAGTTAGATATTGCCACTTACGAGGAAGTAGTTTATATGCCATTTGTTCGGAAAACTCTTATTTTATTAGGAGCACATGGAATCGGTCGCAGACATATTAAAAATACTCTGATTAGTAATAACGCTGACATGTTTGCCTATCCTATACCTCGTGAGTTATCATTTAAATAAACTTAATTAATACATGTATTCCAAAATATGGGATAAACTCCTAAAATTAAAGAGTACAGTACTTTAAACAATATAGCGTATCTGAATAATAGTGAGAATTTTTTAAAGTGTATTTTCGAAGGAAATTCGAGTATGAAAGAGAACTTTTAATGTTGATAAAGAGAAATTAATGTATACTCTAATAATTTGTATGTATCAATATAGACACCACTCGCCACCCAAGAAAAGGCGAAGAGAATGGGAAACATTATTTTTTCATATCACAACAACAAATGTTAGAAGAAATAGGTTTGAATGAGTTTTTAGAATATGGAACGCACGACAATGAAATGTATGGCATCAAAATTAGTACGATTAAACAGATTATATACCAGCAAAAAATTCCTATTTTGGATGTTGAACCGCAGGTAAATTCAATTAAATTCATATTAAATGGAAAATGACATTAGCAGATAATGTCACACATGATTTTACGGTAAACTACTCATTTTCCTTCTCTTATAATTTATAAGAAATATAAGAGCTATATATTTATAAGCATTAAAATATAACAAGCAATTATATTCAGGTTTACAGCGCGTAATTAGAAAATAGTGTCAGATTAATAGAGTCTGACAAAATGTTCACTTAGATATTTAAATGTAAGAACTTGTTGTTTTCAAACCTAATAACATAAACTAAACTTTATTGATACTGTATTGATGTTTAATTAATTATTATGATAGTTATTAACTTACTCATTATGATATTCAGGACTAGAATCAAATAGGTTTACAAGACTATGATATTAATGCAACATCCTTATATTGAACTTTTTTGCATATTAGACTAGTAATTTTTAATAATTTTCATAAACACCCTTTAAAAATGTGTGCTTTAAAATGGAAAATTAAACAAATATTTAATGATAAATGTGTATTTGTGTCTGAAGTTTACTAACATTTAAGTAAACATGTTTGCAAAAGATGTCCAAAATCTAAATGTTTTCACTTGGAATACGGAATCATTCGTCAGCTCGTTTAAAAGGGATATCAAAAAGATAGACCTTAACAGAATTATGGTCCCGGGTTTAGACTTTGAATGTCTAAAATTATTGTTTGTTTACACCCGTAAACAATTTTTACATTTAATGAATGATTCAATTAATTTCTAATGTCTAATATTTTGAAGGCTTTAAAAGTGTTACGAACAGCGGAATTCGCACCATTCGTTGTTTATATCGCCACACCTTCTATTATGGACACGGAAAATGTAAGCTTTGTTTGCTAACCTATTCTATCATTTTATAATTAATAAATACATTGAATTATTAATCAACACTAATGAACTTATAGACAGAGCAATGTTTGCTGCGATTAAGCGTTGAAAGCGATTTATTGCAACACTCGTTCTCCCATTTGTTTGATTTAACTATTATTAATAACGACATCGAACAAACAGTATTATTAGTGGAGAACGCGTTCAAACACATCAATACCAGTTCACAATGGATTCCTTTATCGTGGATCTATTAAGTTAGAATACGAATTCAAATTATTGTTTATTCCGTGTTATTAATGATGATTTCATCATAAATCAATTATTGTTATCTATAAGTTATCTAGTTTTCGTTTTCTCCAAAACACAATTTTTTAATTTAATATAGAATCGGATATTTGGAATGAAAAATTTCAATTTCAGCAATCAATTGGAAATAAAGATAACAGCATTTCTACATTTCTATATTAATTATTTACATACTTTACAAACAAACAAAATTTTTGATTTCATTTTTTAAGTATTATTTATCAAAAACTTGTCCAAAGATTTTAAGTTTTTTAAGAATTGAAACTAATTAACAGATAAATTTCTATAATTATTAGAGAAATACCATAAAACTTAGAATCGCTATGAACGAAGCGCTCTCTAAATCTCTGTTTGTTTAAACCTACAATTTTATAATTCATACCAAATTCATTCACATCACAATTATCCAATTCCTGACTATTTTAAATTATTATAGAAATAAAAAATAAATTACAATTAATTTAAAAAATCATTTCAATAAAAATTGGTTCCACTTTGTATATTTTACAAAAAAAAACAAATTTCTATAAAAAATAAAAATGTTAATATATGTTACATATGTTATGTTTACGGGTGTAAAGCTGTAGTAGCATTAATTTGCTTATTTATTTTATTTTATTTAACTTAAAAAATTACGAATTGGGGATCAAACGTAAGGATTAGTGTTTTATCTTACAGTTTGAAAATTATAGTTTATACGGTTAAGTTATTTATTTAGTTTTACAACACTAATTCGCGTATCATCATAATTAAATGTGCTAATGGTTTGGTTTTTAATAGTTTTAAAAATTTTTTTGCGGTTTGGATTGGTTTGGTTTAAGTTTTTAAATTTTTGTTTGGTTTGGTTTGAAAATACTAGAAATAAGAAAACCATTTTCAAACCATTAAACCATTAACATAAAAATATTATAATAAATGGCATCTTATAAACTTAATTTATTAATTTTAAAAATAAGAGTTTATAGTGAATGCGTTTCAATTGTTGTGTATGTATTGTTAGATATTGAAACGTAATAAGAGCTGGGATGTGGTGGTTGTCTGTTATAACGGGCACCTCTACTGCAGTAGAAGTTGAAGACCAATAACATTACCACCGAAGAATACTAATGAACAATGTGAATGTACACCAAGAACAGACGAGTATTAGTATCAAGTAAGTGAATTACATGTAAAGTATATGGAATTAACACAATACAGAAGAATTGAATTGACTACTATTTTGTATGTAAAATACTTTTAATATCAATATACAATATGTTAACTTTAAATTACTTGTTTCAGATTAATACTGCAATTTAATAGCACTATATATAATACATGTGAATACGCGTATTAAGCGTTACAATATTCACCTATTAGTCTGCTTAGACTATTAGTGAAACGAATATAATATGTAAGTTTGTAATAGTTTACTGATGAGACAAGTAGTAGACTAGTAAACGGATATCCGAAATGTCGGGTTCGGGTCGGATATCCGACAAATATTGTCGGTTCGGGTCGGATAC